>JAXCGZ010008291.1:0-5000 GCA_037179515.1 Halocaridina rubra
TTGAGAGTTTTAAGCATCTGGGGTCGTATGTATAAAGGAGTGGACGAGTGGATGTAGAGGTAAATCACAGAGTGAAGGAAGTAAGCAAATGTCTAGGTGGGTTGAAAAGTATAATGAGAAATAGATATTTGGGAATGAAATATATATATATATATATATATATATATATATATATATATATATATATATATATATATATATATATATATATATATATATATATATATATATATATATATATATATATATATATATATATATATATATATATATATATATATATATATATATATATATATATATATATATATATGTAGAGGGAAGGGAGATAAGTATGAGTGTAGTAATTTTAGGGGAATTAGTTTTAGTGTGTTGGTAAGGTATATGGAATGTTAATCGATAGAATTAGGAAAGATATTAGGCGTGCGCAGAGAGATAGTCAAAGGACAAAGTGTCGAGAGACAAAATGTCGAAAAGTCAAAGCATCGAGAGATTAGGTTAGATTAGGTTAGGTTAGAATATGTTATTGCAGGCTAGGTTAGGTTAGGCAAGGTTTGGTTAAGTTAGGCTAGGTTAGGTTTGGTTAGGTTCTTTCGACACTTTTGTCTTTCTACACTTTGACTTTCGACACTCTCTCTTACTTCCGGTACCTAGAGATTGATTGGGGAAGAACAGTGTGGATTCAAGAAAGGAGGAGGATGTATGGGTCAGGTGTTTGCGGAAAGACAGGTGTGTGAGAAGTTCTTGGATAAAGGTAGGGACACTTGTTGGGTTTTTATGGTTTTAGAGAAAGCGTATGACAAGGGAGATAGAGATTTGTTGTGGCGGGTGTTGCGACTGTATAGAATAAGTGGAAGTTTTCTGAATGCGGCGAAGAAATTTTACAGGAACAGTAGAGCGTGTGTGAGAGTTGGGAATGGTATGAGTGATTGGTTTGAGGTGAATGTAGGGCTACGTCAAGGTTGTCTAATGTCGCCATGATTGTTCAATGTGTATATGGATGGAGTGGTAGGGGAAGGAAACGATAGAGTATAAGACAGAGGCTTGGAATTAGTGGGTGAAGATGGAAGACTGTGGAAATTGAAGCAGTTGCTATTTGCAGATGATACTGTACCGGTGGCTGATGCTGAAAATGAACTGAATCATTTGGTGACTGAGTTTATTAGTGTGTGTGAAAGAAGGAAGTTGCTCATGAATATCGGTAAAAGTAAAGTCCTGAGATGCACAAGGACTGTTAATGTTAGCAGATTGAATGTAGGAGTGAATGGGGAGTTGCTTGAAGAAGTTGAGAGTTTTAAGCATCTGGGGTCGTATGTATAAAGGAGTGGACGAGTGGATGTAGAGGTAAATCACAGAGTGAAGGAAGTAAGCAAATGTCTAGGTGGGTTGAAAAGTATAATGAGAAATAGATATTTGGGTATGAAATATATATATATATATATATATATATATATATATATATATATATATATATATATATATATATATATATATATATATATATATATATATATATATATATATATATATATATATATATATATATATATATGTAGAGGGAAGGGAGATAAGTATGAGTGTAGTAATCTTAGGGGAATTAGTTTGAGTGTGTTGGTAAGGTATATGGAATGTTAATCGATAGAATTAGGAAAGATATTGGGCGTGCGCAGAGAGATAGTCAAAGGACAAAGTGTCGAGAGACAAAATGTCGAAAAGTCAAAGCATCGAGATATTAGGTTAGATTAGGTTAGGTTAGAATATGTTATTGCAGGCTAGGTTAGGTTAGCCAAGGTTAGGTTAAGTTAGGCTAGGTTAGGTTTGGTTAGGTTCTTTCGACACTTTTGTCTTTCTACACTTTGACTTTCGACACTCTCTCTTACTTCCGGTACCTAGAGATTGATTGGGGAAGAACAGTGTGGATTCAGGAAAGGAGGAGGATGTATGGGTCAGGTGTTTGCGGAAAGACAGGTGTGTGAGAAGTTCTTGGATAAAGGTAGGGACACTTGTTGGGTTTTTATGGTTTTAGAGAAAGCATATGACAAGGGAGATAGAGATTTGTTGTGGCGGGTGTTGTGACTGTATAGAATAAGTGGAAGTTTTCTGAATGCGGCGAAGAAATTTTACAGGAACAGTAGAGCGTGTGTGAGAGTTGGGAATGGTATGAGTGATTGGTTTGAGGTGAATGTAGGGCTACGTCAAGGTTGTCTAATGTCGCCATGATTGTTCAATGTGTATATGGATGGAGTGGTAGGGGAAGGAAACGAAAGAGTATAAGACAGAGGCTTGGAATTAGTGGGTGAAGATGGAAGACTGTGGAAATTGAAGCCGTTGCTATTTGCAGATGATACTGTACCGGTGGCTGATGCTGAAAATGAACTGAATCATTTGGTGACTGAGTTTATTAGTGTGTGTGAAAGAAGGAAGTTGCTCATGAATATCGGTAAAAGTAAAGTCCTGAGATGCACAAGGACTGTTAATGTTAGCAGATTGAATGTAGGAGTGAATGGGGAGTTGCTTGAAGATGTTGAGAGTTTTAAGCATCTGGGGTCGTATGTATAAAGGAGTGGACGAGTAGATGTAGAGGTAAATCACAGAGTGAAGGAAGTAAGCAAATGTCTAGGTGGGTTGAAAAGTATAATGAGAAATAGATATTTGGGAATGAATGCAAAGAGAAGATTACATGAAGGTGTGATCGTGCCACCAGCATTGTACGGAGCAGAGACTTGGAATGCAAGAGAGGGTGAAAGGAACAAGTTGAAAGTAATGGAGATGAGGTGTTTGAGAGGTATGATTGGTGTACCTAAAATAGATAGAGTAAGAAATGAAGATGTCAGGCAGAGAACGGGTGTTGTAATGATGCTGTCGGATAGGTTAGATTATTAAGTGTTGAGCTGGATTGGACACATGGAAGGATGAGTGATGAACGAATAGTGAAAAGAGTGTGGAATGCAGAAGTGATTGGAGTTAGGTAGCGAGGGATACCTAGAATGATATTGATGGATGGCGGAAAAGTGCACTGAATGCACGTGGCATGTCAGTGGAACAAGGAAGAGTGCATGCAAGAGATAGTAATGAGTGGAGGAAGATTGTGCATTTATGATGCGGCCCAAAGGGATCTTTCGCACCTGCTGCCACAGTGAACTGTAATGGACAATTGTGAGGGTAGTTGCCATGTGATGAAGCGGTAAGGGTAAAGCAGTTGTAGTTCTCGGCCCTCATTGTAGAATACCCTTGCCCGCCTACCTTGCGGATGATTCAAGAAGGGTGGAAGGAGGGGAGATGTGGCAACCCTTTATCCCCAAGGAGCTGAAAGGAGAATTGAAGCATATGTTGATCGTGGTGAATGCGTGTTTCTTGGCTCGACCACCCCCCTTACAAGGGGGAATGACGCATGTATATATATATATATATATATATATATATATATATATATATATATATATATATATATATATATATATATATATATATATATATATATATATATATATATATATATATATATATATATATATATATATATATATATATATATATATATATGCGGTTGTATATGCAAACATTTTCAATAAGAAAATATGAACATGTAACACACACATGAACAGATATTAGCCACGTAGGAAAAATGAAATGATGTAGAGATGAGATATCTTATATAAATTTTACTCTAGTTGCGGAGAGACTTTTCAAAATATTAAATCAAACTTATAATCAACCACTGAAAAGAAGAACAAAAATTATAGCATTAAAACATTACAAGTAGGGAATAATTAGTTAAAAAGTTTCAATGATTACCTCAATATTGATTGATTATGCTTTATAATGCGTAATCTTTCTGATTTTGTATATTCATTCTTTAAAAAAAGTAAATTTAGTTTTTTCCATGGAATATTGAACGGGGTTAAATTAAATCTACTGTTGGATGTTAGCTCAGTAAAAGAGGATTCCAGAAGATTTTCAGAAGCCGTGTTATTACACTTAGACTATTGCGCTACTTGCTGGCCAGTCAATTTCTGTTGGACATATTCATCAATGAATGAATACGATATTCAAGATCTGATATGTTCTTACTGAATATCTATGCTGTGTTACCCAATGTTTTATTTCTTTACTATTTTAGCCAATATAAGATAATATTCAATAGTGCAGATTATCTTATTCATCATTATCAGTTTTTTGCCTTCAATACATGTTGCAAAAAATAAGTACATCTAAAGTCATTGCTCCCAAAACGACTTCATAGTAATTGTGAATATCTATTCATTTAATTTTTAATAGTGACACTGTATCTGACTAAGCGAAGCTTAGAAATTAATTTAGTTGAAATCCAATCCATTGGATTGAAACAACGACAGAGTGAAATTATTATTAACACTTGCTTTGCCTATATTGCAAACACAACTGGACCATCAGTAGATTATAATCATACAAGTATCCTAAAAAGAGGTTAATTAACTATATTTCAAATTGCCTGTCTTGGTGATCCTTTAATTGAAATAAAAGTAATATTTATCAAACTACTTTTCATCATTTATTTATATACAAGAAAAAGTCAAAGGGTGATGTAATGCAGCTTCTCTATTTATCAAAAATTGGCCAATAACACTAGATGCTATACAAAGAGAAAAATTGTCTACAGAATGGCTGTAAAAAATTTATACTGAATAATTTTCACCTACAGAATGTAATGATTATTGAACACGCTCACTTGCTCGGCACATCTGGACCGCCAATCAAATAGAGCAATTCAATTTTGACAATTTAATTTTCAGTTTTCGATCAGTGATCTGTCAAATCGCTTGGTGGTCAAATCTATATTTTGAAAACTGCATATAGCGTTTTCACAAGTTATATATATATATATATATATATATATATATATATATATATATATATATATATATATATATATATATATATATATATATATTAATATATATATATATATATATATATATATATATATATATATATATATATATATATATATATATATATAT
>JAXCGZ010008291.1:7500-15000 GCA_037179515.1 Halocaridina rubra
TATATTATATATATATATATATATATATATATATATATATATATATATATATATATATATATATATATATATTATGTATAATATATATAGATATATATATATATATATATATATATATATATATATATATATATATATATATATATATATATATATATATATATATATATATATATATATATATATATATATATATATATATATATATATATATATATATATATATATATATATATATATATATATATATATATATATATATATATATATATATATATATATATATATATATATATATATATATATATATAGTGTATTGACTAGCTGAGTGAAGTAATGGCTGAAAAAATTGGGCTTTCGAGGTATGGTTGCGGGTAGGTAATGCAGAGAGGCGTATGAAAGGTACTGTGCAAAGAGGAGGTTAGCAAAGCACGTTGTGAGGGAGGTAAAGAGAGAAGCGGAAGTAAGGTGGGACAGATGCTTGTCTGAGAATTTTGAATGGAATGTGAAGATGTTTTGGAAATAAGTGAAAAAGAGTGAGGAAAGGTGAGTATAGTAGGAAGGAGTGGGTGATAGGAGCAGATGGGCAATTGCTAGTAGATGAAATAAAGGCGAGAGAGAGATGGGGTGAATATTCCAATGAACTGCTAAATGAAGAAGATGATAGAGAGGCACAGATTGTGGCTGTGCGAAACAAGTGGAGATTGAAATTGTTAGTTGATGAGAATGATAGAGAAATAGAAAAAGATGAGGTACATTTGGTATTGCTAGAAATGAAGCATGTAAAGCACCAGGGATAGATGGGTATGATGCTGAATGCTTGTCAAAATCTGGGGAGGCACTAGTAGAGTGGATGATTATGCTGTTGAGTGAATGTTTCACGAAAAGGAGGGCCCCAGTTGATTGGAGGAGTGCATAAGTAGTTCCACTTTATAAAGGGAAAGGAGATAAGTATGAGGGTAGTAGCTTTAAAGAAATTAGTTTGTTTAGTGTAGTTGTCAAGGCATATGAAAGAGTGTTAACTGAGATAATTAGAAAAGGTACAGATGGATTGATTGGGAAGAACCGTGCGGGTTCAGGAGAGGAAGAGGATGTGTGGATCAGGTGTTTGTGGTAAGACAGGTGTGTGATAATTTCTTAGAGAAAGGTAGGGACACATTTTATGCTTTTATGGACGTAGAGAAAGTGTATGACAGGGAAGATAGAGAGAGGTTGTGGAATGTGTTGCGATTGTATGGAATAAGTGGAAGTTTGTTGAATGCGGTGAAGAGTTTTTACATGAATAGTAGAGCATGTGTGAGAGTTGGAAATAGTATGGGTGATTCGTTGAGGTGAATGTAGGATTACATCAAAGTTGTGTAATGTTGCTATAGTTGCTTAATATGTATATGGACGGAGTGGTAAGGGAAGTAAATAAAAGAGTATTAGATAGAGTTTTGGATTAGTGGGTGAGGATGGAAGGTTGTGGAAATTGAATCAGTTGCTATTTGCAGATGATAGTGTACTGGTGGCTGATACTGAGAGTTAAATGAACCATTTGGTGACTGAGTTTATTAGTGTGTGTATTAAAGAAGGAAATTGCTGGTGAATATTGGTAAAAGTAAAATCATGAGATGCACGGGGAGGGTTAATGTTGGCATATTGAATGTAGGAGTGAATGGGGAGTTGCTTGAAGAAGTTGAGAGTTTTAAGTATCTTTGGTAGCATGTATCATGGAATGCACGAGTGGGTGTAGAGGTAAATACCAGAGTGAAGGAAGCAAATAAATGTGTAGGGGACTTGAAAGGTGTAATGTGCAATAGATATTTGGGAATGAATGCACATAGAAGGATATATGAAGGTGTGCTTGTACCAAGAGTATTGCATGTAGCAGAGAATTGGAATGCAAGAGTAGATGAAAGGAACAAGTTGAATGCAAAGGAAATGATCTGTTTGAGAATTATGATTGGTGTATGTAGAATAGATATAGTAAAAAATGAGGATGTCAGGCCGAGAACGGGTAGTAGAATGAAGCTGTCGGATATACTAGATCAGAGAGTGGAGAGTTGGTTTGGACAAATGGAAAGAATGAGTGATGATCGAATAGTGAAGAGAGTGTGGAGTGTAGAAGTGATTGGAGTTGGGTCAAGAGGAAGACCTAGAATGAATGGATGGATGGCGTGAAAAGTGCACTGAATGCACAATGGCAGTGGAACAGGGAAGAGAGCGTGCAAGAGATAGAAATGACTGGAGGAAGCTTTTGCATAGATGGCATGGGCCAAAAGAATTTCTCTCACCTGCAAGCTCAGTGAATTGTGATGGATGGGTGTGAGGGAAGTTGGCATGTGATGAATTGGTAGAGGCCAAGCAGAAGCGACTGTCGGGCCTCATTGTAGAACATCTTTGCCCGCCTACCTTGTGAATGACCCAAGCAAGGTGGAAAAGGGGGAGACGTGCCAACCATTTATCCCTAAGGAGCTGAGAGTAGTGGTTGAGGTATGTGTGGATTGTGGTGAATGAGCGTTTCTTGGCGAAGCCACCCCCTTACAAGGGGGAATGAGGCATATATATATATATATATATATATATATATATATATATATATATATATATATATATATATATATATATATATATATTATATATATATATGAAGCAAAAAAGGGCCCATAAATAAAACACAAAAAGAAGCGAAGATGTACTATATATTACGACTGGACTCCAGTCCTCTTCAGGTACAAATGAATTGATAAATACAGAGTTGTGGATAGAGGTGGAGAGAGATGCTAGCTACGATTCCCAGGAGGATTCACGATGGGATTATCTTCAAACCTCAGGTCAGGTGGACGGTCATTTGGCATAATCTTCTTAATGAGGTCTTGTAATAATGCTTCATCCACAACGTCAGATCTCCACTGTCCATTTGATAAATTTAATGTTTCGGATTTTTCTATAATGGCTGCTTCAAGTATCTTTCTCCTATAGTGGCAATTACTCTTATATAGCAATGAGGACTCACTCCAATTAATAGGGTGCCCAGTATCTCGCATATGCACAAATAAAGCAGAACTTTCAACACCATATCGTACTGCTCTTTTATGCTCGGAAATTCTCTGGCCTAGCGAACGACCAGTTTGACCTATGTAGGATTTATCACAGGAACAGCAATCAATTTTATAAATCCCTGCTTCTAAAGCTTTTTTATTTTGGTATACGTTAATAAGTGAAGAAGCAATTGTTTTGGGATAATTAAATATGAAAGGATTACTTCTGCCTAATTGATCACTAAGAATTTTAATATTTTCTAAATAGGGTATTTTAATTGTATTAGTAAAGTTTATTTTTGGCTGTTCTGTCGGCCCATTATAAAATATTTTGTTTGCTTTGTTAATTGCTTTTTCGATTATATACGCGGGATACATGAGACTTTCTAATTGTTGGCGGATTAATTTGAATTCGTATTTTAAATGATGAGTGGAACACACTCTAAGACCTCTTAGGAAAAGATTGCATGCAACACCAGTTTTTACAGACAAAGCATGATAGCTTAGAAACTGTATATAAGAGACAGTGAAAGTTTTCTTCCTATAGACAGTAAATGAGTATTTATTGGGTTCTCTAATAACTAAGACATCCAGAAATGGTAGCTTGCCCTCCGATTCCCATTCGGTTTTAAACTTGATGCTAGGGACTAAATCATTAAGTTTATTAAAAAATGTGTCAAATTCTCCCCAACGGGAGTTACAATATGAAAATATATCATCTACATATCGCAACCATATCATTTCTTTGGGCTTAATACTGACTAGAATCTCTGTCTCAAAAAACTCCATATACAAGTTAGCCAGAAGGGGGGACAAGGGGCTTCCCATACTACAACCAAATTTTTGCTTGTAAAAACTCCCATTAAAGGAAAATACATTATTAGTGACGCATAACTTAAGTAAATCCATGGTTTTTTCGAGACCTAGTGGAAAATGCTCGGCAAAGGGAATCAGTTTAACGCTAAGGAACTGTAAAACATTATCTACTGGAACTTTAGTGAACAGAGATTCTACGTCTAAACTAAGGAGCTTTACATTACTTAAGGGAATATTTGAGTTATTAAATTTTTTAATAAAATCTTCAGAATGTTTAAGATGAGATGAAGAAAATGAACCCAAGAAGGGGGAAAGCAGACTTGCCAGCCACTTGGAAATCTTATATATGAAAGAACCCTTGCATGATATTATAGGGCATAAAGGAATGCCGTCTTTGTGAGTTTTAGGAAGACCATAGAAGGGGGAAAGGTGGAGGGAATACCTTCTCTCTCTCTCTCTCTCTCTCTCTCTCTCTCTCTCTCTCTCTCTCTCTCTCTCTCTCTCTCTCTCTCTCTCTCTCTCTCTCTCTCTCTCTCTCTCTCTCTCTCATATGCCTTTTTATATACATAAGCCACTTTTCCCCTTATAAGGTGTGTGGCTGAGTAAAGGAATAATGCTCTGACTTTCTGGGAAGAGAAAGTACAGAGAAGGGTTCTTTCATTCCCTTCGCTCCGTCCCACTTAGTCTACTCTTACGACACGCAGGGGAAAATGGAGGAAGTATTCTAACCCCCCTCCCTCAGGAGCTCACATGTATGTATATGTGTGTACATGTGTACATGTATGTGTATGTGTATATATATATATATATATATATATATATATATATATATATATATATATATATATATATATATATATATATATATATATATATATATATATATATATATATATATATATATATATATATATATATATAAAAACATAAGAACATAAGAATAGAGGACACTGCAACATGCCTACTGGCACACACGAGGCAGCTCCATTTTTGAATTGTATTTTCAGCATGTCTAACCTATTCTATTCTACTCTACTTATTTATTCTGTTTTTCTTTTTATGATTTTTCTAATAAGCACTAACCTATTCATACCCACCCTACCTCTGTCATATGTCTATCTAATCTACATTTGAAGGTGTCTAAGGTATTGGCATTTACTATCCTACTAGGAAGCTTGTTCCATGCATCAGCTACTCTATTACCAAACCAATTTTTACCAATTTCCCTTCTGAACCTAAAACTCACAAAGACGGCATTCCTTTACGCCCTATAATATCATGAAAGGGTTCTTTCATATATAAGATTTCCAAGTGGCTGGCAAGTCTGCTTTCCCCCTTCTTGGGTTCAGTACGATATGGTGTTGAAAGTTCTGCTTTATTTGTGCATATGCGAGATACTGGGCACCCTATTAATTGGAGTGAGTCCTCATTGCTATATAAGAGTAATTGCTAATATAGGAGAAAGATACTTGAAGCAGCCATTATAGAAAAATCCGAAACATTAAATTTATCAAATGGACAGTGGAGATCTGACGTTGTGGATGAAGCATTATTCAAAGACCTCATTAAGAAGATTATGCCAAATGACCGTCCACCTGACCTGATGTTTGAAGATAATCCCATCGTGAATCCTCCTGGGAATCGTAGCTAGCATCTCTCTCCACCTCTATCCACAGCTCTGTATTTATCAATTCATTTGTACCTGAAGAGGACTGGAGTCCAGTCGTAATATATAGTACATCTTCGCTTCTTTTTGTGTTTTATTTATGGGCCTTTTTTTGCTTCATATTGTGCTGTGATATAACAGTTTATTTTGCATATATATATATATATATATATATATATATATATATATATATATATATATATATATATATATATATATATATAAGAACATAAGAATAGAGGACACTGCAACATGCCTACTGGCACACACGAGGCAGCTCCATTTTTGAATTGTATTTTCAGCATGTCTAACCTATTCTATTCTACTCTACTTATTTATTTTATTTTTCTGTTTATGATTTTTCTAATAAGCACTAACCTATTCATACCCACCCTACCTCTGTCATATGTCTATCTAATCTACATTTGAAGGTGTCTAAGGTATTGGCATTTACTATCCTACTAGGAAGCTTGTTCCATGCATCAGCTACTCTATTACCAAACCAATTTTTACCAATTTCCCTTCTGAACCTAAATTTATCAAGCTTAAATCCATTATTACGAGTTCTGGTTTGATCATGAATTTTTAAAACTTTATTAATATCTCCCTTGTTAATCCCTTTAAACCATTTATACACTTCAATCATATCCCCCCTAACTCTTCGCCTCTCTAGAGAATGTAGATTAAGTTTTTTTAATCTGTCCTCATATGGTAGATTTCTGATATTGTGTATCATCTTGGTCATTCTTCGCTGCACTCTCCAAGGATTCAATTTCCATTCTATAATAGGGTGACCAGAATTGCACAGCATAATCTAAATGGGGCCTAACTAATGCAAGATAGAGCTGCAAAATAACTTTTTCCGTCCTATTGCTAACGCTTCTTGAGATAAATCCTAAAATTCTGTTTGCTTTATTTCTGACTGCTGTGCATTGCTCTCTTGGCTTAAGACTACTACTCACAAGAACTCCCAAATCCCTTTCACACTGAGAACTCATGATTTCATGGTTATTTAGCTTATAACTAGTATTGTCTTTTATAGTACCCATTTTAACTACTTTACATTTTTCAACATTAAATTCCATTTGCCATTTGTCCGACCATTCAGATAATCTATTTAGATCTTCCTGTAAAGCATGAATGTCTTCTTTTCCATTTATAGTTCTACCTATTTTAGTGTCGTCTGCGAATTTACTTAGGTTACTACTGATATCCGAATCCAGATCATTTAGATATACGATGAATAATAGGGGACCCAGTACCGAGCCTTGTGGTACCCCGCTAGTAACCGAGCCCCACTCTGATTTCTCTCCATTTATGCAAACCCTCTGTTTTCTGTCTTTTAACCATTGTTTGATCCATCTGAGAACAGCTCCTCCTATACTATGAGCTTCCAGCTTTTTAACTAATCTTTTGTGAGGAACTCTATCAAAAGCTTTGCTAAAATCTAGATATATTGTATCATATTCTTTGCCACAATCTACTGCCTCGTAAACTTCTGAATAAAAAGACAGTAAGTTTGTAAGGCACGAAAATCCCTTAAGAAACCCGTGTTGTGAAAGTTTTATCAGTCTGTGTAATTCTAGATGTGCCCTTATTTTATTTGCAATTATGGATTCTAGAATCTTACCCACTGTTGACGTTAAACTTACCGGCCTATAATTATTCTTTTTAACTCGTTCTCCTTTTTTAAATATTGGTACCACATCTGCCAATTTCCACTCCATGGGTACCGATCCTAATTTTATTGAATTATTAAATAATGCAGTTAGTGGACAACTAAGCTCTTCCTTGCATTCCTTTAATATTCTAGCATATATTCCATCAGGTCCCGGAGATTTATGAGCCTTTAATTTATCTATTTCTTTTATTACCTCCTCTCTCGTAATATTTATTGAACTAAGTATTTTATCGGGACTGTCTCTGTAAATGGATTCTACTTCCGGAATATTTTCCAAGTTTTCATTGGTAAATACAGATAAGAAATAATCATTT
>JAXCGZ010008291.1:20000-30000 GCA_037179515.1 Halocaridina rubra
TATATATATATATATATATATATATATATATATATATATATATATATATATATATATATATATATATATATATATATATATATATATATATATATATATATATATATATATATATATATATATATATATATATATATATATAATAAAGTAAAAGTATTAAGGCATGTGAATTTGAAGATATGATTGATTTGAATCATGAATTGTAGATCTTCTAGTGATCTTGTAAATGAAAATATTGATGTTAATAGTATTTCCCGTCAGATTTTAATGAGTTGTCTATATACAACCACTCATAACTTCAAACGGAAATTACTCTCATAATCGACTTATCAAACTATCAGTGAGAACAAACACTGCATTTGTTTTACCTGGGTTAGAGGTATTGCCTATCAAGCCAACCTTACCAAACCTAACTGAAGCAGCCAAACCTTGCCTAACTTGATATATATATGAGGGCAATTTAAGTCACATCTTCACACACACAAAGACAACTTGAGGAGGAATTGAATACAAATTTCTTGAAATACAAGTAAAAATATACTGCATTGGTATTAGAAAGTCAATGCGGAAGGAAATTAAGAAGAAATTTAAAAAGATAAGAAAAGGAAGAAAGGAGAAAAGCAAAAATAGATCTTCATGCAATTATACGTCCTGTTTTAAGCAGTTGACATGTAAGTGATGGATGACCTTATATCTTCTTCCTCAAAAGAATCCTTCTCTGATGGCAATATCATTTACATAATTTGTCTTCCAGTTTTATCATATTGCGTCATGACTGGCTGGCTAGTACAGTGGTAACGCGCTGGCTTCGCATTCATGAGGTCGAAAGATCGGTTCCCGTCCAAGACCGAGAGCTTAAGCTGTTTACTGGCAGGAACTGCTGTGGGTGGACACCACAGTGGGGGGTTGGGGCTTACCCTGGCTGACGAATACCCATTGTATTGAAATGGAAATAAAGTATTATTATTATTATTATTATTATTATTATTATTATTATTATTATTAAGTGTTGTATTATAACAAAAAGACTTGTATTTTCATTTATTTTTATTTGCAGTTCAACTTTTCTTACGAAGCAAGAAATCTGAGGTAAAGGAATTTTTCTTTTATGCTGATTTATTTTAAAAATATAAAAGTCTTTATCTTTAGGTTGTTGAATGAGCTATGTAAAGAACGGCAATGACTTAAAAGAAAAAACACTAGTTCGAGAGGCAAAATATTCAATGGGTAATATACACTGAGAATCTTGTTTCATTATCATTTTCAAGCAAGCATTTGTGATTCAATAACTGAAGACCCACTTACAGGTGTTCAGCACTTAGGTCACAAATGACTGCTGGAGAATAATAATAAAGCAATATATTTCATATAACACTACTTGCTTCGTAGAAAGGGCAATGATGATGTAGTATGTCGAAGCAATTTAAGTTAACTTGATTTTTATTCGAGAAAATCTTTCTCTACTTTCATTATAATATGATATACGAGTAACAGATGAAGGTGGTGAAGAGAAGGCAAACAAAAAAGGAAGGACTGAATCATCTGCAAAGGCGTGTAGAAGAGAATAAAACTAGGACTACAGAGTATCGTTGATAAAGAGAAAGAGTATAGTGGGTGAAAGAACAGAGCCCTGTGGAACACCGCTGGTAACTGGATATGAGCTAATTGTTGCACTGTTTTCAACCACAGATATAAAACAATCAGAAAGTAACTGGATATAAGAGAGCAGGGAGAAGGGGTGAAGCAATAAGCAAAAATTTTGCCAACAGAGCCTTGTGCCAGACTCTCTCAAAAACCTCAGAGATATCAGGGGCGACGACAAGGGATTCACCATAGTTCTTCAGAGAAGTTGACCATACATGAATAAGATAGAACAGAAGGTCACAAGTGCTTAGTACTTTAGTAATTGTAAAAGTTAGCTCATTAATCGGTGGTTAGAACGAATAGAATGGTCACCATACTTAGGAAAAGTATCGTGTTTACAAGTTGAATAATGGATTGTTATTGAGAGATTGAAGCAAAAATTATGTTAATGCATGAGAGCCAATTCATCTGAAAGCTCCTTAAGGTACCTTGCAGAGATACTGTCTGATCCTGATGCCTTGCTCGTCTTTAGAGGGTAAAGAACCTTGCGATCTTGCATGGAAAGTGAATAGGGGAGGGCATATTGTCAGAGAGGGGTAAAATACTAGGGTCAGGTGCGCTGGAAGCACTTATGGAAGATTTTCAGAAACCTGAGAGGCAAAGAGAATGGTTCTATCAGTAAGAGTACAAGCTATAGAATCACCAGGATGAATGTGAGGGGAAAATTTTGAGTTAAAGGAACTTTTGGAGAGGTTTTTAGGTAAGGATTAGAAGTATATATCATTGGGAAGATTTCAGGAGATCCTCTCTCATTTTTAAAAAGGAAACTTTAAACCTGCAAATGCTTTACAACTGTCATAATAAAGGCTAACAGGCTTAAATCAGAAAGAAAAGCTTGGTATGAATGGTATGCCCGATCGCTGACCTGAATAGCCATGGAGCAGGCACGGTGAAACCAAGGATTAGAGGGAGAAAAAAGCTTTGACAGAGGATGGGATGAGCACCTTAATTTCCAACGTTATAATCTCAGTTGCTTTTCGGGCTAACTGATCACGGTTCCAGATCCGGAAAGCAAAGAAAATATTCTGTAAATAATCACTTTGGCTACGCTCAAAATGCCAAAAACAGCATTGAATAGGAGGCGTTGATGAAAGGGGAGTGAAAGAGGAAGAGACTGAGAGCAAAGTGTGGTCAGAACTACCAAGAGAGGAAAATATAGAACATGAATAGTTTGAAAGAAAGAATATGTCAAAAGAGTTACTTGCATGGCTATGGAGATCAGAACACGAATAGGATGATTGCTAATTGACTCCAGATCATGAGTGATAGGGAGAGCAAGGGCCTCACATCATACCACATCAGTGAGAAGAATATGCCATCCCCAGTGGTGCCTGTTGAAGCCACTATTGTAGTGGACCTCATCATATAGATGAAAAGATAGCAAGGACTCTTGGTAAGAGGATAGATATTCAAAGGACATACAGTCTGTGGAGTTAGAAGAAAAGTAGCTGAAGCAAAGATATATATTTGCAGTGTCGAGACATATCTTCAGCCAGAGAACACTGAAGTCAATGGATTCAAGGTCCATGTGCATTGCAAAAGGTGCTTTACTGTTACAGTAGGCACACGCCCACCTTTGAACGGAACAAAAATACACGTTACATAGAGAGATTGGAAATGGGTGAGGGTATGCACGGCTAGCCAGCTGGATTTCAGAATGAAGGAGCCTATGGAAGGATGTACCCAAGTGCTTTTCCACTGATGAAATATTAGAGTTAGAAAAGTGTAGAATGAAAGAAGCATATATATCAGGAGATGCAAGGTTATGGGTAGAACCACTGCTACCTCCAAGGAGATTCTTAGCTCCCCTCTATCACTGGCACTGGGGGCCAAAACTTGTAAACCATCCATTGACATAACGGAGATGAGAAAACAGAAATCATAGAGAAACAGTCCTATTTACGTCCAAAATTCTTTCAGTTGGAGAATTGGAACTGTTAACTTCAATTTACAAAGGGCATCTAAGAGGCGTCTCCAAAATTTAGTTAAGATTAATGCCTCCAAGACACAGCTTTTGGCTATCTCTTTTTCTTCGTCTCTTAATAGCCGTAGTGTCTTCTAAAATAACGAGCTTAACCCTCTTATTTCTAATAGCCTATTAGGAATTTAAATTGCCTCTAACTTCTCTGGAAGGAGTCATATAATTCAAGCTTCTAAAAGTTCAACTAAAAAATTGCGAACTCTGTTTCTTTTTCGTCATCATTTTACAGCTTCTCAATTACTTAAAATTTAAAAAGGTCTCATCCTGCATTGCTTAAAATACTGCTTTTTTATTTGGGTAGTTTCTTCTTATACGTATCTCTTTGAAAGGTTGAATCTAAGGCAATCAGATTCATCACTGCGCCTTCTTTTACTTCTGATTTTAATTCTCTTTCTCTTTTGCAAAAAGGTATCATTTCTCTCTCTTTTCTATTGTGGCTACATCCATCGCTGCTCTGATGAGTTGGCGAATTGCATCCCTTCTGCACTACTGAGGCCATGCAGCACTCGCCAACCGACCTCGTGTCACATGTACTGTGTGGAGGTATGCAATTCGTGGATTGCTCTGTCAGTGACTGCCATTTCCTTTCTACTTTATAACTCTGCGATCTACTTCCTCCTTCTGTGTTCTCTACACCTTAGAACCTTTCGTACTCCATAAAGCTGATCTTTCATCACCAATGATCTAATCGTACAAAATTTCTAGGCCTTTGTTGGCTATGCTTTCAACCTGTCATATTCCTATTGGTTACTATTCTCTTATTTCAGCCTTGAGCTCCAAATTCTACTTTTTTTTCGCCTCTGTGTATTCTTGGTGCACGGAAATGATGACTCCAATTTTCCTGCCTATCCCAGCATCTCACTCACCAAAAATGAATAAATAAATTAATAATAATAATAATAATAATAATAATAATAATAATAATAATAATAATAATGATAATAATAATAATAATAATAATAATTATCATTATTATTATTATTATTATTATTATTATTATTATTATTATTATAATAATAATAATAATAATAATAATAATAATAATAATAATAATAATAATAATAATAATAATAATAATTATTATTATTATTATTATTATTTATTATTATTATTATTATTATTATTATTATTATTATTATTATTATTATTATTATTATTATTATTATTATTATTATTATTATTATTATTATTATTATTATTATTAACAACATCATTTCTATTATTGTTATTATTATTATTATTATTATTATTATTATTATTATTATTATTATTATTATTATTATTATTATTATTATTTTTATTATTGTTATTATAATCATTATTATTATTATTATTATTATTATTATTATTATTATTATTATTATTATTATTATTATTATTATTATCATTATTATTTTTTATAATTTTCATCAGAATTATTGTTAAATCTATCTATATACAAGAGTCATACGCCACTTTATAGGGGGTTGTTGAGTCAATGTCGAATGCCTTGATTATGCAGGAAGAAAGTGCAGAAAAGGGAACTCCCTGTCCCCTCTGTCCACCCTACTTACTCAAGTTTTACGGCATTAAGAGGAACACTGAGGAGTTGTTTTTCTCTCCCTCCATAGGTTGGTATTATCATATAATAATAGACAAACTACTATGAGTAATTAAATATTTCGGTAATTCAAAGTATCATAAATCTTTCAATATTAGTTCGTAAGGAAACAATATCCCAAGAACAGCCATATTCATTTCAAGATACTTTTCCTTTAGCTTCATTTAATATCGACATTCCATCCACTGCCATTTAGTAAATAACAATCATGAAATTGTTCCGCCTTTTCTAGAGGAAGCGGAGAGGAAAAAGCTATAACCCCCAAATCTTATTAAAGACAGACGAAATTGATCGTGTCGTTTAATATACGACTTCAAGAGAATGTAATATTAGGGTTTTTTGTGGAGAATATTGCTTCGGGAAAATAGGGCTTGAATAAAACTGAGGAGCGTTTCGAGGCCATAGGAAGGTCGTGGAACTCTTGGGTCCAGTGTGTGTGAAAACCATGGTTATAATACTCTTAGACCTACAAAAATCATGATAGCATATATTATAAACATTGAACAATGAAAAAAATCATGATATAGATTATTCAGAGCTATTTACTTTTAAAATAAGCAATACTTAAAATGAGCAAAATAATTAGAAAAGACAATGTTACATAATTAGGTAATAGTTGGCAAAATATCTCAAGAAAAATATAAAAAGATATAAATCACGTACCAAACAATGTAAATTGTTTACTTATTCTCTAAACAGAGAAATAACCACAGCTGAAAAAAAGTATTTTATGGAAGCAGAAGAGAATAATTCGTTCCATAGAAGATATGCTAGAAAAATATTCAAATCCATATCTTATCACCATTTCAATGGAAATCAAGTTGTTAATAGACTCCATTTCCATTGCTATAAGGAACAACAACTTCTACTACTACTACTACTACTACTACTACTACTACTACTACTACTACTACTACTACTACTACTACTACTACTACTACTATACACAAACTCAAAATAAGCTTTCGCATTAAATACTTTTTTAAATGAAGACAGTTGATAATGCTGCTTGGAAGTTAACGAATTGCTTTCATTTTTTTTGCAGGACTTATAATCATTAATCATACACACACACACACACACACACACACACACACACACACACACACACACACACACACACACACACACACACACACACACACACACACACACACACACACACACATATATATATCTATATCTATATCTATATCTATATCTATATCTATATCTATATCTATATATATATATATATATATATATATATATATATATATATATATATATATATATATATATATATATATATATATATATATATATATATATATATATATATATATATATATATATATATATAATTCTATTTCAATTGAGACTCGTGAATATTCTGAATATATAAATGGCTACGGAAGGAAATTGAAAGAGATTTTTATATCCTTAGCGCTTTCAAATTTATTATTTATCTTCAGAGGAATCTGAGTATTTGGAGCGAATGAGGCGATATTCATATACCTACAAAAACAAAGAGATAAAAGGGGAATTAGCAAACTATCATCGGAAGTTGAGCATACAAGCAGTCCCGACATATGTTATATTAGTTTAATGAGGTGTTAATACCAAGTAAATAAGGTATGGTCAATGTTAGGAGGAATTTGGCTCACGTTTCTTTGTTAATAATAATGGTAATATTGGAATAAACAGTCAAAATGTTATAATAGTAATAATAATAATCATAATAATCCTAATAATAATAATAATAATCCTAATAATAATAATAATAATAGTAATAATAATAATAATAATAATAATAATAATAATAATAATAATAATAATAATAATAATAATGATAATAATAATAATAATAATAATAATAATAATAATAATAATAATAATAATAATAATAATAATAATAATAATAATAATTTTAATATTAATAATAATAATAATGGTAATACTAATAATAATAATAATAATAATAATAATAATAATAATAATAATAACAACAACTAATAATAATAATAATAATAATAATAATAATAATAATAATAATAATAATAATAATAATAATAATAATAATAATCATAATAATAATAATAACAACATTAGCAATATTAATAGTACTAACAAATAAAATGATACTAGTAATAAATATGATAACTATAGAAGTAATACTAACGAAAAAATAAAATCAACAGCAGTACAACAATAAGAAAAAAATAATAATATAAACAGTAATCAAGGAAAATCATTAAAATCAAAATGATCATATTAGAAATAATAACAATAATATTATCATAAATATATTAATTATTTAATGACAAAACTAAATGTGAAACAATAGTAATATTAAAGGAAAGGAATACTTAATGACAACTTTTAAGAAAAAATAATAAATTAATTATGGATATAAAGAAATTATTGAAAAAAACTTATATTATTTCCAAAATAAATTTTTCAAACTTATATGGCATACTTGATTATATGGGATCAATTATATAGAATCCATGACTAAAGTTACTAATTTGGAGCTCGATTAAGTTAATTATTGCAGATTCCAAGATGTTTCTAGTAATAACATCATTACTTCTTACTAAGATGGAGGCATTGTTGCAATCAATATGGTGATTGCAATCAGCATAATGCTTGAACAAAGCACTTGAAGACTGACTACTTCGTACGTTATTCTTATATTCATTGACAAGGATTGGTTTTATCTAATTTTCTTTTTGTTTTGTATTGGTGCGTGTATGGGATTTTTAATGTGTACCATGCCTGGAATGGATTTGTTTTATTATTTATATTTCGGAGGATTAGTTTGCTATATGTTTTATGTATTTCATTTGTGCTGTTCCAATGATTGGTTTTAATTATTTATAATGTTTAGAAATGATTTTATCTATTATCAAACTGCACTCTACCAAGGATTTTTTTTTTATTGAACCACTGTTGTTTTTAGGATTAGTCTGTAAAACTTCTTATGTACACAGTGCCTTGAGTAGGTAATGTGTACATGGAAACTTATAAATAATATTAGAAGTGGAAACAGGACTATTGTTAATCATCATACTGCATAAAGAATTTTCATATTTGAAAACAAATCAGACATTTAATGTTCTCAAATTCTTGACTAAGCTCTGATATTTATGAAGAAAGGGAATAACTAGGGTATTATTAAAATCCGAAACCTCACTAGTGTCAGGGAGGGGAGGTCTGTGAAATGTGCGTTTTGCAGCACCCAATGTCAAGTTTTAGCAATGAGATTAAACTACTCGAAATAATTTCGAAGAGTTATTTTCTTTACTGCTTTATTTAGTAAAATGTCTAATATTTGACCTATTTTGTCATCTCAGAAGGATTAAGGACGGCACACTAAGAGTTGCAGCACTTATACACGCTCAGTATATTTGTGTTCCGGTTTCCGTGAAGGCAGCTGACAACTTTTAGCAGCTCTTGAAATTAAAGGGAAGAAAAGGAAATGCAGCCCAAAATATTCCACAGAGGTACATTTATCACGTAATAAAACGCATTTCTCCAGAATCTTTTCAGCATTCTCCTTTGTATTGTGTGATTTATGCAGCCATTTGTAAGCATGAAAGGCTTAGGTAAGCTCTGCTGAATTAAGCATTACAAAACAATGGTTCACACATTCTATCATTCATTTTACTGTAATTTAGGAATTATCACACAAAAATGCAAATTTTCACACTTACTACCACAAACAAATGAATGCATAAGCATTTATATATATATATATATATATATATATATATATATATATATATATATATATATATATATATATATATATATATATATATATATATATATATATATATATATATATATATATATATATATATATATATATATATATATATATATATATATATATATATATATATATATAATTACTTTTTTTTTATCTCATGTGTCATATGGAGAACGTATTTTCCCTCTTTTGTTCTACCTCCCGAGTGATATTTTGAACTGTTATGGCCTCTTTTGGGAAATGACATATAATCCTAGAATAATTTCTTGTTGCACAATATTTCGGGAAGCGAGTATCTTGGTAACTTTCATTGATAAAATATAACATGTTTAAATGAGCCTATATGGAAACACTTTTATAATGAATGTATGTATGAAATATGTGTGTATATACGTATGTATGTATGCATGCCTGCATAGAAATATGAATGCATATATATATGTATGCATGCCTGCATAGAAATATGTATGCATGTATGCTTGCATATATGTGTGTATGCATGCCAGCATAGAAATATGTATGCATGTATGTATGTATGCTTGCATGTATGTATGTATGCTTGCATGCATGTATATATATATATATATATATATATATATATATATATATATATATATATATATATATATATATATATATATATATATATATATATATATATATATATATATATATATATATATAAAATGATTCATACAAATGATTCATATATATATATATATATATATATATATATATATATATATATATATATATATATATATATATATATATATATATATATATATGTATATATATATATATATATATATATATATATATATATATATATATATATATATATATATATATATATATATATATATATATATATATATAAGTACAAACTGTTAGCATACAGCACTAAATAGTAAGGAAGCCCATCAGTGAAACAAAACTTATAAAACAATGCTATATTTCGGATGCTAACTGGATCCCTTCTGTGCTTGAGAAGGGATCCAGTTAGGATCCGAAATATAGC
>JAXCGZ010008291.1:35000-43478 GCA_037179515.1 Halocaridina rubra
GAGAGAGAGAGGAGAGAGAGAGAGAGAGAGAGAGAGAGAGAGAGAGAGAGAGAGAGAGAGAGTTTGTGGTATTCATTTCAGCAAAAGGAGTTATTCGTCCTTACCACAGATTAAGATGCATACATGCATACTCATACACATCATTGTCATCTTAGGGTAACACAGCAATGGAAAGTGCATGTAATTAATCGCATATACGTACACATATAAACCTGATCATACATACATACATACACATGAACACAGTGCCATATAATGGAAAATAAATGTGGAAGGAAAAGAAAGAGAAAGACTGAAAGCCCTTCCCCTTCTCTACCCTTCAAATTATGTACATGAGAGAGAATTACGTCAACCTAATCCATTATCACTATTATCACAACTATTGCTACCACCATCATGATTATTATTATCATTATTAATATTATTATAATTATTATTATTATTATTATTATTATTATTATTATTATTATTATTATTATTATTATTATGATTATTATTATTATTATTAATATTATTATTATTATTATTATTATTATTATTATTATTATTATTATTATTATTATTATTATTACAGCTTTTGTATATAGATAGAGTTATGAATCAAAAGTAGTAATGATTGATACATAGACATACACATACATGTACATATATATATATATATATATATATATATATATATATATATATATATATATATATATATATATATATATATATATATATATATATATATATATATATATATATATATATATACAAAGCACACACCAATCCAGCAACCAAAACTGGTCACCTCCTCAAAGTACAATCGATTGTACCTTGAGAAGGTGACCAGTCCAGGCCACGAAACCAAGCACCCAATACATATATATATCCTCGTTGCATCCCCAAATAGCTAAGTACTTGTAATTTTTATCCAGTGAGTAATGGGACTATTATTAAAAGAAATTGAGGTCGGAGGACTCAGCCAATTTACTTTGTAGATATGCTTTGACTCAGCCACCCCTCATAAAAAGGGGAGTATGGCTTTAGTAAATTAATAGAAGTAGAATTTCAGTACATAAGAACATAAGAATAGAGGACACTGCAACATGCCTACTGGCACACACGAGGCAGCTCCATTTTTGAATTGTATTTTCAGAATGTCTAACCTATTCTATTCTACTCTACTTATTTATTCTATATTTCTTTTTATGATTTTTCTAATAAGCACTAACCTATTCATACCCACCCTACCTCTGTCATATGTATATCTAATCTACATTTGAAGGTGTCTAAGGTATTGGCATTTACTATCCTACTAGGAAGCTTGTTCCATGCATCAGCTACTCTATTACCAAACCAATTTTTACCAATTTCCCTTCTGAACCTAAATTTATCAAGCTTAAATCCATTATTACGAGTTCTGGTTTGATCATGAATTTTTAAAACTTTATTAATATCTCCCTTGTTAATCCCTTTAAACCATTTATACACTTCAATCATATCCCCCCTAACTCTTCGCGTCTCTAGAGAATGTAGATTAAGTTTTTTTAATCTGTCCTCATATGGTAGATTTCTGATATTGTATATCATCTTGGTCACTCTTCGCTGCACTCTCTCCAAGGATTCAATTTCCATCCTATAATAGGGTGACCAGAACTGCACAGCATAATCTAAATGGGGCCTAACTAATGCAAGATAGAGCTGCAAAATAACTTTTTCCGTCCTATTGCTAACACTTCTTGAGATAAATCCTAAAATTCTGTTTGCTTTATTTCTGACTGCTGTGCATTGCTCTCTTGGCTTAAGACTCCTACTCACAAGAACTCCCAAATCCCTTTCACACTGAGAACTCATGATTTCATGGTTATTTAGCTTATAACTAGTATTGTCTTTTATTGTACCCATTTTAACTACTTTACATTTTTCAACATTAAATTCCATTTGCCATTTGTCCGACCATTCAGATAATCTATTTAGATCTTCCTGTAAAGCATGAATGTCTTCTTTTCCATTTATAATTCTACCTATTTTAGTGTCGTCTGCGAATTTACTTAGGTTACTACTGATATCCGAATCCAGATCATTTAGATATACGATGAATAATAGGGGACCCAGTACCGAGCCTTGTGGTACCCCGCTAGTAACCGAGCCCCACTCCGATTTCTCTCCATTTATGCAAACCCTCTGTTTTCTGTCTTTTAACCATTGTTTGATCCATCTGAGAACAGCTCCTCCTATACCATGAGCTTCCAGCTTTTTAACTAATCTTTTGTGAGGAACTCTATCAAAAGCTTTGCTAAAATCTAGATATATTGTATCATATTCTTTGCCACAATCTACTGCCTCGTAAACTGCTGAATAAAAAGACAGTAAGTTTGTAAGGCACGAAAAACCCTTAAGAAACCCGTGTTGTGAAAGTTTTATCAATCTGTGTAATTCTAGATGTGCCCTTATTTTATTTGCAATCATGGATTATAGAATCTTACCCACTGTTGACGTTAAACTTACCGGCCTATAATTATTCTTTTTAACTCGTTCTCCTTTTTTAAATATTGGTACAACATCTGCCACTTTCCACTCCATGGGTACCGATCCTAATTTTATTGAATTATTAAGTAATGCAGTTAGTGGACAACTGAGCTCTTCCTTGCATTCCTTTAATATTCTAGAGAATATATTCCATCAGGTCCCGGAGATTTATGAGCCTTTAATTTAACTATTTCTTTTATTACCTCCTCTCTCGTAATATTTATTGAACTAAGTATATTATCGGGACTGTCTCTGTAAATGGAATCTACTTCTGGAATATTTTCCAAGTTTTCATTAGTAAATACAGATAAGAAATAATCATTTAAACATGTACACATCACTTTATCGTCATCTGTGATATGGCCATTGGCTACTTCAGTTGGTCCGACTTTTTCCTTAAATTTTGTTTGATAATGTTGATAAAACCCTTTAGGATATTCTTTAGCTTCTCCTGCTATTCTAACTTCGTATTTTCTTTTCGACTCTCTAACTATCTTTTTAACTTCCCTGTTTAACTGTATATATTGCTGCCTCACCTGCTCTTCACCTCTTTTTAGTTTCCTGTATATTCCTCTTTTAATACCTATAACATTCTTTATTCTATTGTTTATCCATTTAGGGTCATTTTTTCTTGATCTGCAATGTTTCATGGGAATATAGTCTCTCTTGACTATTCTTAAGAGTCATGACAAAATTGTTATTTTTCTCATCCAAATTTATATTAACTGACGGGCTGCTGTCCTGTCCTGTGAGAGAATTTATTGTATTGATCTTATCTTGTGATAATCCTTGGCATGTGGTACTCAATTATGATAGGGAGGTTAGGGTGTCACCCTTCCATACTGTTGATTGGGAGTATAAAGAGGACCTAGGACCATTGATACTGTCATGCGACCAACGCTGACCGACCGTGATTTCACACACATTCCTTCAGAGTAATGGGGAAAAATGTGCTCAATGAATGGGGGAGTGAATGGGGCAAGTCACCAGCTGAGAATGGGTGAGTGAATGCATGAATGGAAGAGAGAGCGATAGGGGGGGACATGTGGGGTGACTGCCTTTGAGTGATATAGAGAGGGTACTTGTGAATGGAATCGCGATGAGTTCGTATAGAAGCAGAATGGGGACTGTGTCTGGGATGACCCTTCCCCTGCATCACACGTGTATTACTGCAAGCCACAAGCAAATGAAGAAGACGTATTTGTTGATATGAGCATAGTTTTGATGGGAGGTGATGTAGACGTTTCAATATATATTGAGGGATATGTTTATGTAAATTCTTCAAGAGTCAACGTAGTAAAGTTCCACCTGCCCAGGTATGGCCGAGGTGCTGTCGTTTTTTCATATGTCCCTTACTCGGCCAGTAAGATAATTGTTCGATTTTCGAAATTCCAAGAGAGATATTAAGTGATAAAGGACGCGAATCTATGAATGATTTTCTATTTTTTTTTCTAGCTGAAGTATTCACATTAACTGTTGGAAAAAATTTTCTAAATAGATAAAATAAACCTTTGAAATTTAAGCCATGATACACTTTGCCACCATCATTCTAGCTTGGTCATAAAGAAGGAAGTGTGAGCTTCTAAATTTGTAACCATATTCTCTCTATTACTAAGAACTAAATCTAGTGTATTCACCCCCCGTGTTGCTTCAAGTACATGCTGAGAAAGGAAATTGTCTTCTACTACTTCCAAAAACTCCTTAGAGCTACTATCACCTGTTATGGTTTCCCAGTTAATATGTCTAAAATTAAAATCGCCTACAATGCAAACTCTATTTGACCTGGTCACTTTAGAAATTTCATCGTATATAACTTGCGACTTTATATTGTCTAGATCAGGTGGTCTGTAGACTACTCCTACAACTAGACTTTCTATATTATTTTTAATTTCAACCCATAAGGTTTCTGAATTTAGATTTGTCTTAATTCCAGACTTAATGCAGCTTCTGAGGCTATCTTTAATATACATAATTACCCCTCCCCCTCTTTTATCTGCACTACGATCAGCATTATAAAGTTTATATCCTGTAATTATGTACTCAGCTTTAAGGTGTTTGCTTTCTAAATTAATCCAACTTTCACTAATGCATATTGTATCCGGTCTCTCACTATATACTATGGCTCTCAGTTCTTCTATCTTGTTACCTAAACTACGGCTATTTGTATAATATACTTTTAAACTTTCTCTAGCTTTACCCTTCTTGTTAATATTTGTTCTATGTAACAAATGGTTTTTATCCTTAGACTCCCAGTTATTTGACCCAATATTTACTGAACCCTTACTGACTAATTTCTCTGCACAAGTATTATTCATTTCATTATTTGTGTCTAACAAAACCCCCCTACCTCTCTGTCTATCATACCAGCCAATACCGAGACACCTGAATTAGAAAGATGCACTCCAACCCCTGCATACATATGCTTACGACTAGTGAAGTGATCCCACCCGTCTATAAAACCTATATTATTCTCCTGACAGAAGACTTTCATCCTAGCATTTACTCCTATAGCTCGAGACCACCACTCTGAACTTTGGCTAAGCCTAGGGAGAATACCACACATCACAGGAACTGCACCCCTTTTCCTGATCTTATCCAGGGCTTGTCTATACAACCTAATCAGCTCTTCACTTCTACCATCCTGCACGTCATTTCCACCAGCTATCAAACAAACAACATCTTTTTTCTCAATCCAGCTATTTATTGACTCACCCACCTTCTTCATACCTGCTCCAGGGAAAAAATATTTTCCTCTAACTCTATGCCTGAGTTTCCTGTCTACATATCTGCATAGTGAATCCCCTACAATTACCAGAGAACGAGACTTATCCGGAGGATGGGTTACTCCGACCTTGGGAGACTTACCTAGGCTCTTGACCTGAAAGCTTTTCCCACTTCCATTTCTACGATCGCTAGTACACCTATCTGACTCTATGGGTCCTGAAGAATTACTGCTGCCACTGTCACATTCATCTCTAAGTGAACTGATGAATTAGCAACTTGTAGTCTAAAAGTATCATTTTTCTTAAGAACCATCTTCGTTGAACCCTTATTCACAACTTTCCAGTCGTCTTCACTATTCAATTGTCCCTTCCTGGTTAACACCTCTACCTTACCTCTCAGATCCCTGTTCTCCTCAGCTAAGGATCTGACCTCCTGCCTGACTGCGGCCAACTCGTTTCTTAAATTAAAAATGAGTTTGCTTGCGTCAGACGAGGACAAATCCCCAGCACAGCCACAAACAGCACCAACAACGACACCACCACCAACACCACTACCACTAACACCACCAGCACAAAGAACACCACCACTCTCCATTGTACTAAGTATGGTCAAGACTAGAGCTACTGGAAGCATGTCCTCACTGGATGAACCCAGGAACTAAAGCGAGTCTGTGCTTCGACTCGGCCCTCTGATTTATAAAAAGAGAAAAGATTGCCATAATAGGCAAGTATGTATATTTTTATTTCACTACCGTTATTTGCAATGTTAAACAGTAAAAAAGTATGGATTTATGCTTCAATGTGTCTTTATTTGTATACTAAATGACTTTGTTATCATTTTTTTAAGATGCTAGAAAACAAAATTTCGTGTGATGGGTATAGAGTAAAAGGTAGTTTTTTTTTTGTCTTTGTATATTTAGGCAGGAAGGCAAATCATGAAAGGGCAGGTCATAAAAACTCCCCTACCTCAACAATATACATTTCCTTTTTGAAGAAAATAAGTTAGCTCAAATTCTCTCTCTCTCTCTCTCTCTCTCTCTCTCTCTCTCTCTCTCTCTCTCTCTCTCTCTCTCTCTCTCTCTCTCTCTCTCTCTCTCTCTCTCTCTCTCTCTCTCTCTCTCTCTCTCTCTCTCTCTTCCGTACTGAAGGATGTTGTTTCTGTATGTTAACAGAGTACTTTGATTGTTGATTTCTTTTATAATTCTTTTTGCATAATTGCTAGATGATAAATGTGACCTAGCTCTATTATTTTTAATGAGTTTTAGCATGTTAATATTATACTGATAAGACAGAATTTGAATTGAGAATTTGTCTGCCACATATTGCAACTGTCTTGAAAAATACTGAGCTCCCACTGACAAATTGAGCAACAAGAAGGTTGGTGATTATGCTACTATATATATTTTGACAGCAGGAATTCGAAATATTAAAAAAGAAACTGACCAAAAGAAACTGATTTAAAATGAGCATTATTATGAAATATAAATAAAGAACTTTGTTCTTGCCTCAAAATGCCAATATCACTCGTTATTATTATTATTATTATTATTATTATTATTATTATTATTATTATTATTATTATTATTATTATTATTATTATTATTATTATTATTATTATTATTATTATTATTACATTGGCTGCTGTTGTTTCTATGACTCCATGGCCCTTCTTGCTAATTTTTATTAATACTATCGGTAGTAACCAAATGATTTGTATTTTTATTTTTAATTCATAACTTTGTGTTACTGTAGTCATTGTTAATAAGAATATTTCTTTAGTGGCAGTCTCAGCATTTCATGACTTTTCTTTTTGATATCTATCGTATACAAATGCTATGTATCAGTTACTCAGCTACGTCCTAAGTATCTTGGAATAATGATCTAATGGTTAGACACATTCTTACAACTACCACCCTATTTCCAGGCAGCCCCGAGCTGCAATTTCAAAAGTTTTTCATATACCAGTCCCTTTTACCCATTGGAGAGATTGCAAGCGCCTGCAGATGCAAGGGAGGCGCAGTATACCCTTTGAGTGCTTACATACGGTCATTGTTTGTACCCAGAGGTGATATCTATTATTTCCTGAATTTGTAACAGCGACATTAGGCCCTATTTTCCGGCCCTAGAATCTACTCCAGGCTATTCTAATTGCAGAATTTGAGTTTGAGAGGGAGATCCTCCTCCGAGGGACAGGTAACATGGGTGGTAAAATGGTCCTAGGACCACCTCGAGATTCGTAAAACGCGGCGGGAGAGGCTCATGGCAGATATATCGGTGCCCTCCTGTTGTCCGGCTGGTCTCCAGAAGCAGGATTCGCGGTCTGTGGTTACAACCCAAACCTATCTCGCAGCGTAAGAGTGAGGGGATGACGGAAAAAGGTGTTGGGACAGCCCAATACCTAGCAATACCCCAAATAAAGGGACTCCTTTTTCATGTGGGAATGAAAAAGGTAGATGCAAAATCCCTAATAAAAAAAAATATATGAAAGAGAGAGAGACATGTCCCAAAGGATATTAACTTCTTTTCAGCTACCAAGCCTGAAAATTGTTTTTCATTTTTTTATATAGATTATAAGATTTAAGTTAAGAAAGCCTCAATGCCTCCACTAGAAGTAATATACACATAAATGAGAAACTATTTACCCTAGGTTTAATATATTGTCATTGAATCAGATAATTGTTATTCATAAACAGTGCTTGTATTCTGATTTAGTACTGTGATAATCGTTTTTTTTATTGATGAACATTTTTTAGATATTTGTCACTTACCAACTGTATTTTATATTAACTAGGTATTACTACCATTTTTAATTATTTTCTCTTTATTATCAAAGCATATTATTGAATAGTTTTTTTTAGATATATATGTTTAACTTCTCTTTACTGAAATAATTAATAGTCATTTTGTCATTCATTAGTAGGTATATATTGTAACTATGAATACTTAATTTTTATAATTTTAATTTATTTTTTTAATTTTTTTTAATTCTTTAAGTAAAATGCTTATGAAAACATATTTTTCTTTTGTTTGTCTTTTTTTTTCAGAAATCACATGTTCTATATATATTGGGTGTACCCATGACAATGAAATCTTTTTCAGGAAACTTTAGTAAGTATTAAGGACAATAGGGAATTTTGATATATAATACATTTAGATAAGTATGTAAAATTTTTATATATAATACATATAGATAATTATGTGAAATTTTGATATATAATACATTTAGAAAATTATGTGAGAT
>JAXCGZ010008292.1:2500-7500 GCA_037179515.1 Halocaridina rubra
TGGACTTAACTCTTCAATATAAAGGAAGGTATTCTTCCAACTTTTCTTTCTTTGAAGAGTCTTTACAGCTTTTACCATGAATAATGAAGTAACTTACAAAATTAAGTTTTAGAGAAATTTGAATTTTCTTATAGCAAACTCTGGCGCATTATAACTTCAGACTTCATTTTCTCCTTTAAGAAAATAAATGCAAAATTTATGCCAAGAGGAACCTGCCTCACTAAGATTTCTTTTATCTCTTGCTTTCCTGAGGAGATTGCTGTCAAGATGATAAAAAAAAAATTCATTTCGCAGGAGCCAAGACGTAGCTCTTAGAGATAATGAAGGGTTTTTATAAGAGACTACAGTTTTTAGCATTCATGATCAGGTGACTTTCAAATGAGCTTAAAGGGGAAATTTAGCTATCTTAAGAAAAAAATTAAACTCTATTTTCCTTCAGACTCCATTTTTTTTCTCTTCAGAAAGTGAATGCAAACTTATGCAAAGAGGAACCTTCATCACTAAGAATTTTCATATTATTTTTTCTCTCCTAAGAAAGAATATTGCATTCTCATTTATTTTCTCAAGTCAGATCCATTGCCTTCATTGAAGTGCAGAAGGGTAATCATTCTCTTGTAATATCTCATCCTAAATCTTGAAGATTAATCTTGCAAATATATATTTTTAACTTCTTTTAAGATATGAAAATTTAATTGCATCTTTTCCTCATATATACCTTGAAAATTAAATTATTGAGGAAAATGCATGAGAATTTTGCTAACACATATTGGTGCATATAAATATGTATATATACTTATATATATATATATATATATATATATATATATATATATAATATATATATATATATATATATATATATATATATATATATATATATATATATATATATATATATATATATATATATATTATGACTTTAAATTTAGTTCATGACCCCAGCTTAGAGATAATTCTGTGTTACATGTTTAGCTAGAATAAGGAGGCAGACTGACATTTTTCACATTAATTCGAATCCCATTTCAAGGAAGCATAGTGATGAAAATTTCTTATTGCAAGGCTTTGATATATATGTCATCATTTCCTTCTAAAGGATACGTGAAGAGAAGGTAATTTCCATACGGAGATCCTGAAGAAGGATGATCAAGATGAGAGAAGGAATTTTGGGTCTTAGGGAGAGGAGGAGTACTGATCATTTTCGTTAAAGATTGAATGATAAGAAACGGGATCCTGGAAATGGAACTGCATTGCCTTTTCTGTATAATATCGCCTAAACCGTCTCATACTACTCTTCCTCCTCCGATAATTCATCTACTTTTCTATTCTTGTCTCTTTTCATCTCTTTACTACGCTTCCATTATCCTCATCTTTATCCTCTTCTGAATCCTCCTCGTCTCTCCTCTTTCTACCATATGATATTTAGTTTTTGTTTTTATCTTTATTTTTGCATATCTCATTTCCTTGTCTTCCCTGTCTTCTTCTTTGTCTCTTTCCTTCTCAAGTCTCACCTTTTCTCTTCCACTTTGTCTGTCATCTCTCAATTCTCCTTCTGTTTTTTTTTTTTTTTTTTTTTGGTCCTCACTTCCTCTTTCCAATTAAGTTTAATTGCACATACTAAAGCTGCAATCCCCCTTGTTAGCACGTTGGATGAGTTAAAGCACACATCCATTTATCTTTGCTTCACTCAGTCCTAGCACATCCATTTTTTCATCTCACAAGCATGCTACTAGTATCAAATCTTTTACTCCCACTCATTCCACAGCCATGCCCATTCAGAGAACCAATTGCTATTGTTTGGATTAGAATTTTCCTATTAGAACCTCCTCATATGTCATTATCTCAGAGGTTTTATCAATGATAATGGCAATTATATTACGCCTGCATTGAAATCGTTTCACGCGGAGTCCTAATTACTGATCTAAAAACAAATATCAGGTTTAGGAATGCCAAATAGTAGAATGGAGATTCTTTTTCGAATCTCTATAGGAGAGGATTTCTAGATTTTGCATTCCTTATTATTTTTCTCTGAAACTTGAGACAGGAAACATAAAACATTGGAGGTTGGAAGTTGTGGTGCCAGTAGTCTTTATTGAAAGAAGGGTGAGAGTGGGAGAAAAGTTGAGAAAGAGGAGAAGCGAAAGAGAAAGACAGGTGCTAAAAGTTAGTGAACTGCATAAGAAAGAGAAAGACTGTGAGTATTAGGTTAATCTGAAGAATGTGTGGAATGTAGTGAAAGATCAAGTGGAGGAGGGAGTAGAAGAAGAAAGGGGTTGTTTCAAGGAGGAAGTTATGAAGTGTGCAGAGGCAGAGTATGGAATGACAGAAACAGGTGGAAGTAAAAGGAAAGGTATTGAATGGTGGAATGAGCAGGTGAGTACAGTAGTGGCTGAAAAGAATCAAGCATATGTAGCTCGCGGATTGGTCGGTGCAGCGACTGCTTCTTCCCATCTACCTCTAGACTCTGGAACTCTCTTCCTCCTTCTGTCTTTCCTAATTTTTATGACCTATCTTCCTTCAAAATGTTAATCTATCGTCATCTCAGGGCCCAATCCTCCATACCTCTAAGTTCTCTGTACTTTGACTGTTTTTTCTGTCTGTCGTTTTCCTTTGTGAAACATTACCTCATCTCTGCCTTGTCCTTAACCTTTTTCTTTTCTTTCGTCTTGGTGTTTTCTCGTTTCCGGGCCTTTATTGATGAAGGCAGTTTTTTCCCATCCCGGTGTCACACTCATAAAAAAAAGAGAGAGATATATAGTACAAAGACGAGGTTAGCAAAGCGCATGGTTAAGGAGGCCAAGAGAGAAGCGGATGTAAAATGGGCTAGATGCTTGTCTGAGAATTTTGAAAGGAATAAAAAGATGTTTTAGAAGGAAGTGAAAAGAGTGAGAAACGGTGAGTCTGGCAGGGAGTAGAGGGTGAATGGAGCAGATGGGCAATTGCTAATAGACGAAATAAAGGTAAGAGAGAGAGATGGGTTCAGTATGTCAAAGAACTCTTAAATGAGGAAGACGACAGAGAGGCAGAGATAAATGGCTGTGGGAAATGAATGGAGAATGCCAATGCTAGGTGATGAGAATGATATAAAAATAATAGAAGAGGAAGTACATTTGGCATTGAGAGCAATGAAAGCAGGTAAAGCACCAGGGATAGATGGATGTCATGTTGAATACTTGCCAAAAGATGAGGAGGTATTAGTAAATTGGAGGGTTAGGTTTTTAATGTATGTTTTAGGAGAGGGAGGACCGCAGTTGATTGAGGAAATGCATTTGTAGTTCCTTTTCATAAAGGGAAAGGAGATAAGTATGAGTGTAGTAGTTTTAGAAGAGTTAGTTTGTTGAGTGTAGTTGCTAAGGTGAATGGAAAAGTGTTAATCAAGAAAATTAGGAAAGGTATTGAGAGATAGGTTGGGGAAGAACAGTGTGGTTTCAAGAGAGGAAAAAGTTGTGTGGATCAGGTGTTTGTGGTAAGACAGGTGTATGAATTCTTGGAGAAAGGTAGGGACACTATTTGGGATTTTATGGGCTTAGAGAAAGCATATGACATGGTTGGTAGAGATGCGTTGAGGAGTGTGTTGCGTCTTATGGAATAAGTGGAAGTTTATTAAATGCGGTGAAGAGTTTTTACTTGAACAGTAGAGCATGTGTAGGAGCCAAGAATGGTGTGAATAATTGGTTTGACGTGAATGTAGGGTTACGCCAAGGTTGTGTAATGTCGCCATGGTTATTTAATGTGTATATGGATGGAGTGGTAAGGGAAGTAAGTGAGAAAATATTAGACAGAGGCTTGAAACCCGTGGGTGAGTATGGAATGCTGTGGAAAATGAATCAATTGCTATTCGTGAATGATGCGGTACTGGTAACCAGTACTGAGAAAGAATTGAATCATTTTGTGACTGACTTTATCAGGGTTTGTGAAAGAAGGAAGTTGCGGGCGAATGTCGGTAAAATTTAAGTCATGAGATGCAAGAGGAGTGATAATGTTGGGAGATTTGATGTAAGAGTGAACGGGAACTTCCATGAAAAATTTGAGAGTTTTAAGTATCTGGAGTCGCACATAACAAGGAGTGGAGGAGTGGATGCAGAGGTAACTCATAGATTGTAGGAAGCGAGTAAATGTCTATGTGGGTTGAAAAGTGTAATAAGAAATAGGAATTTTGGAAAGAATGCAAAGAGTAGGGTATATGAAGTTGTGGTTCTACTGACTGCATTGTATGGAACTGAGACTTGGAATGCAATAGAGGATGAAAAGAAGTTGAATGTAATGGAGATGAGGTGTTTGAGAAGTATGATTGGTGAATATAGAATAGATACAGTGTTAAGCGAGGATGTCAGAAAAAGAACGGGTGTTGAAAGGATGCTGTCGGCTTGGTTATATTAGAGAGTACTGAGTTGGTTTGGACACATTGAAAGGATAAGTAATGAACGAATTGTGAAGAGAGTGTGGAGTACAGTAGTGATTGGATTTAGGTCAAGAGGAGGACCTAGAATGAGATGGATGGATGACATGAAAAGGGCACTGAATGCAAGTGGAATATTAAGGGATCAGGGAAGAGAGCGTGCAAGAGATAGGAATGAATGGAGGAAGACTATGTAGAGATAACATGGGCCAAAGGGATTTCTCGCACCTGCTAGTTCAGTGAACTGTAATGGACTGATGTGAGGGGAGTTGCTTCATTGTAGAATATCCTCTCCTGTCTACCTTGTGGGTGACCCAAGCAGGGTGGAAATGGAGGTAAATATGGCAACTCTTTATCCCCAAGGATCTAAGAGGAGTAGTTGAGGCATGTGTGAATCATGGTGAATGCGTGTTTCTTGGTTCGGCCACCCCCTTACAAGGGGGAATGAGGCCATGCCTATGTTTTTATGAGTATGCAGCATAAATGTTCATGAGCCTGTATGTAAGATGATAATGTTGGCCAGAAAAGAATATTAATCTTGTTAATATCAAGCTTCAAAAAGTTAATCATCTATATATGCTTGTGTCACTGACTGGATAGATGC
>JAXCGZ010008292.1:15000-32500 GCA_037179515.1 Halocaridina rubra
TCTTAAAGTAAGCTCTGAGAGTATATTAATATCACCACTAAGGAGTAGCTGGGTGTCATCTACATACTGTACAACTAAGCAGTTGAGTATGAAATCAGATAGATCATTTAAGTAAATGGAGAAGAGAATAGGACCAAGGACTGACCCCAAGGGAACACCAAACGATACATATTTGGGAGTAGAGAAAATTTTATTAAGACAGATTGACTGTCTCTGATTAGATAGATATTCTCTTAGCCAGGTCTGGTCAATACTTAGGTAGGTGCATTTATTAATAAGAATTTCATGGTTTACACTGTCAAAGGTTTTTGATAAGTCTAATACTACAAGCAGAGAGATTTTTTCTTATCTATATTATTGTAAATTTTATTAGTATCTTCAAGCAATGCAGTTTCCTTAGAGAGTTTCTGTCTGAAACCCTGCTTGTTTGCAGATAATCGTCTGCTTGTCTCTAAAAATGGCATTAGTTGCCATGCAACAACCTTTTCTCTAATATTTTAGAGAAAATGGATAGCAGGGAAATGGGACAATGATTTGTTAAATCTCTTCTATCCCCCTTTTCATGTAGGGGAATTACATGCGGTTTTTTTTCCAAGAATCAGGAAACCTTCCGGTAACAAAGGAGGTGTTTACAATTATTGTGAGATAAAATACAATCACTGATAGGGCATCTTCAATGAACTGAAAGGGCATACCATTTGCATCATAAGAACAAAAGTTTCTTAGGCTCTTTATGGTGAGAATTATTATTACTCATGTTTACTGAATTGATGCTTTCTTGCATTTCCTCTTATATATTTTTCCAACATTGGCAATATCCGCTTTGTCTATCAACTCCGTAATATTTCATAACCATCCGGGGTAGTCTTTCTATTTGGTATCAGACTTACATCGAATGATAGAATGTCTTGCAGATAAGGTAAGAATTTTGGAAGCAAATGCTGAAGAGGTGGAAGCCTTGCAAAACAAGGTGTAAATGCTAGGATCAGACATTGTCCTACTTAAAAGATATCATTATAGGTTGAAAGTGCTAATAGAAACATCACCTTTCAGTTCAGTTCTGTCACGTAATAACGTTGATGGCTCTTCTATCAACAACTCCCAGGTTTCGCAAACTAGGTTTTCTGTCTCTTCTCACAATTCCTTCAGTGCCTTGAAAGACGAATGTGACTGGTAGTGAAGAAGAGGTAGATCTAGATAAAAGTGATAGTCAACAAGACATCCTGAATACAACATCTAGCACAAATAATCAATTCAGTAATAGGTTGCAAAACATTGAAGTAACAATAGTGCCCTTCCTCACTGCTCCTAACAATACAACAGTCACTAACCAGAACAACCTTATTACACTATCCACCACAAATAACCATCCGAGTATAAGGTTACAAAACAGCGAAGAAGATATAGAGCCCTTCTCCGCTACTCCTAACAATACAACAATTATCGCTAACCAGGACAACCAGATTGCAACATCCAGCACAAATAACCAACCCAGTAATAGGTTGCAAAACAGTGCAGAAAACAGAAAAGATGAAATCGGAGCTGTCTCTAATCTAAACAGTCCACTGAAGTTTTCTCCCCCACAGCCACAGTTACCCAATAATGCAAGTGCAAGGGTTACAGCGCAAATATATATTTGCATACCTGGCAACCCCTCTGAGAGAGATATACGTAATATTTTGACAAATCAATGCATTCCTTCTGAAAAAGTTGGTTAGGGAGCTTTCTCGCAAAAAAAAAATGGATCTCCTGCACAGTAACGATATCGAAATGATTTGAATGCGTGGCTTACAAACTAAACCAGTGGCCTACAGGCACAACTTTCCAGCCATTTTGCGGGGACAAACAACAGACATAATCTGGGTTATCTACAAAATATCCCAAACTACAGCCATACTAGAATAAAGAGCAAAGAGCCTATGAAAAGATCCCCTATCAGCGAGACTACAGAAAGCAACACAATGCAAACCTCTCTTATCACCGGCCAAGCACGAGAGACTTCTCCTGGAGAGATGGCTCTTACGACTCTAGACTCTCACCTAGGCACACAAACTTTGGGAAGCCCCAATCATACCATGGCACATACTCAAGTCAGCTTTACCCATCCTACTGCAGGCACAAATATCAGGATCCATGGACTAACCCCAGAACATACCACGATAATGAATTCCCAGCGGTATCACACATTCGAAATAAAACGTGGACAAAACCCAAGAGCAAACTACAACTCTAATTACGGGTACCTCCCTGATGAAGCATGGTAAGAATGTAACATTAGTGCATGTAAATGCTCAGTCCTTTATTGCTTATTTTGAGGAAATAATAATGCTAACAAAGACCGCAGCATGGGTATCCTTTGTGTAAGTGAAACGGCTTCCTCCTACAACTGAAAATATATATATGAATATCCCAGAGTTTAAAATATTTCGTCATGACCATGGCAGAGGTGGTGGGGTCTGTATTTATGTTAGAAATTATTTCAGTGCATCATAAATATGCACAAGTCTAGAAAAATGATGAAGAGCTTGAAAATATATGGAGCTCTGTACAGTATCAGAAACTTCCATCTTTCATTATGGGGTGTGTTTACCGTCACCCAATAGCACCTACTATTTCATTTAGTCATCCGCTAGAAACATTCTGAAATATTTGTGTGCTCCATATACCCGTATACATACTTAGTGACTTTAATGATGACTTGCTTTCAGCTGATAACAAAATGAAAAGGATGATGAACACTGTTAAGTTGACACAAATAGTGACAAAACTGACCAGTATAACCCCTAATTCTAGGACTCTGATAAAGGTGATAATAACTAATAAAGTGGAAAGCATACCCTATTGGGACGTAGTTCCCTGACCAATTGAAGATCACGAGCTCAACATTGCTATGCTAAACATAAACAAGACCAAAAGGAAGCCTTTCTTGAAGATATTCCGGTGCCTTAAAATTACTCCCCTGATATATTTTGTGAAGTATTAATCAACAACAGAAATGTAGTTAATGGTATACTGAACACAGATAACGTCGATTTGCAGGTTGAAATTCTAACAAAAGTCTTCCATGAATGCCTAGATAGTTGTGCACCCATTGTAACAAGAAAAATAACCCACCCCTCAGCCCCCTGCCTAAGTAACGACATCAAAGAGGCAATGCAAATAAGAAATCAATTATAAAAAGATCTAAAAATTAATAGTTATGATATGACTTTCCGTGTACGTTATAAATTAGAAAAGAAACGTGTCAGACCCCTCACTGATATAAGTAAAAAAAGACTTTACAAAAAACAATTTAATGACTCTAGATATGATTCAGCGGCAACATGGAAAGTGATAAGAAGCATGATACCTAAAGGAAAGGCTACCTCAAAAAGTTACGAAAATATTACGGAGTTGGAAGACAAAGCGGAAAATTTTAATAACTATTTTGCTAACTTTGGGAAAAATACATATGAGAAAACGCAAGAAAACTGTTCAACCCAGTTAACATAAGTAATTACCTATATGACAATTCTTCCACTGTAAACATAAGAGATTTCTTCAAGATCAGTCCTGTCGACTGTGCTAGCCTAATTCTTACCATAAAGAGCCTAAGAAACTCTGGCTCTTATGGTCCAGACAGTATATCATTTCAATACATCAAAGATGCTCTATCCATGATTGTATCTTATATTTTAACTATTATAAACGCCTCCATTATTACTAAAAGGTTCCCTGATTCTTGGAAAAATTCACATGTAATACCTCTGCATAAAAAGGCGGACAGAAAAGATGTGATAAACTATCGTCCCATTTCCCTGCTACCCATTTTCTCCAAAATATAAAACAAATATTGTTGCATACCAACTAATGTCATATCTAACGACAAACAGACTATTAGCTATTAACCAGCATGGTGTCGGACTGCAACTCTACGGAAACTGCACTGCTCAAAGTTACTAATTGAATTTACAAAAATATAAATAATAAAAAAAAATCTCTCTGCTTGTATTATTAGACTTATCAACAGCCTTCCACTGTGTAAACCATGAAATTCTTATTAATAAATGTACTAACCTAAATATTGACCAGACCTGGTTTAGAGAGTATCTCTCTAATCGCAGACAGTCTATCTGTCTTAACAGCATTATCTTTACTCCAAAAAATCTATCATTTGGTGTTCTTTTGGGATCAGTCCTTGGTCCTATCCTCTTCTCCATTTACGTAAATGATCTATCTTGTTTCATTTCCGACTGTCTAATTGCACAATTTGCAGATGACACTCAGCTACTCCTTTGCGGTGATATTAAAGTCTCCTAGAACTCACTTTAAGAACAGAAAGCACGCTGTCAAAAATTAAAACTTATTTCAAGAAATTAGGCTGTTAATTAACGAAAATTAAACACAATTCATGTTTATTGGTTCAAGGTACCATATAGCACAAATTCCAGAAGCGGCAACATCATGTCACCTAGCAAAACAGTAAAAAAATCTAGTAATTAATTTTGATAACTACATGTTGTTTGATTCCCATATAGATAAAGAATGCAAAAAGGTAGCAGGGACACAAATGTACTTATCACATATAAAAGACTATTTTGAGACTACCAATCGAATAACAGTTGTCGACTCTATCTCTAAGTCACATTAATTATTGCACAACTGTATGGGGAGCTACCAATAAGACTCACATAAAGAGAATACAGAAGCTTATTAATTTTGCAGCTCGCGTTGCCCTGGGAGGAATAAGAATATATGACCACATCACACCAGCTCTCAACAAATTGGGTGGCTTCGGGCAGAAAACAAGGTTTCCTATGCTATTTACGTTTTTTTAATACTAAGTTTAAAACCATCATTATCCTAACTGGCTATTTAATTTGAAAACAGTCAGGGATATAAGGAGAACCAACACAAGACAGAGTAGTGAGCTTTTTATTCAGAGAACAAACACATGCAGGTTCAAAGAGGATCACTATTAAAGGGCCAACACTCTGGAACAATATTCCAGAATATCTTAAAAATTCATCCTCCTTTACAGCTTTCAAAGGCAAACTGTATAGTTTCCTTTTGGACAAATAGTTACTGCTCACACACTAATCAAACTTAATGATTTAATGCAATTTCCCTTAACACTAACCATTCTATATGTAAATTGATATTGCCATATTTGATCTCTAAGTTAAGAACTAATTATTCACATTGTAAAGAATACAAATATGGTGAAGATGTCGATAATAACGATCCTGTATCGCGTGTTATTATTACTACTTTATTATTAACATAATTGTTAAAATTTTTATTACAGTATGATTATTAATATTATAATTTTAATGCACACTTTTTAACTCAAGGAACTCTTCATTTCTAGGAAAGTTATATTTCTGGCCACTGTATGTATTACCCTCTTACTTATTAGTTCAATTTCATGTCTACTTATAAGTGTACTCTTAGTTTTGTAAAAGACTAGCTATTGACAAATGGAAATAGATGTTTGTTTGTTTTGTTTGTTTGTGTGTTTGTTCTTAACACCTTCCATTATGCTCCTGAAGCATATTAAGAGTCATTAAATTGTTCTTGAAGAATTTGTATTTACTTATATCAGTGAGGGATTTGACACGTTTGTTTTTTTGCTTTATAAGGGTTACGAAGAGTCATATCATATCTACTCATATTTAGCTCTTTTGCATTTGATTTCTGATTTGCATTGCCTCCCTAACGTCATTAGTTATCCAAGTGGCTGAGGGGCGGATTATTTTTCGTGTTACAATGGGTGCGTAATTATCTAGGCATTCATGAAAAACTTTTGCTAGAATTTCAACCTGAAAATCAGGTTTAGGATAGCCTTAACTATATTTTTGTTGTTAATTAAAGCTTCACAAAAGATATCAGGGGGTAATTTGTAAGGTAATGCAATGTAAAAGAGGCTTCTTTTGGGCTTCCTTTTGTTTACCATATCAATAGTAAGCTTATGATCTCATTTGGGAAGGGAACTAACTCCCAATTTGGTATACTTTCCATTTCATTTTCTGTAACCAGATCTATAACAGTCCTAGAATTAGGAATTATTCGGGTCGGTTTTGTCACTATTTGTGTTAACTTCAGTGTTGATCATCCTTTTCATTTTGAAGTCTTCTTAAAGCAAATCATCTGAATGTTTGTAGCAGATGACTGAATGAACTGAAAGGTGATTTGGGTGACGGTAAACACACCCTATAATAAAAGATGGAAGTTTGATAATGCACAGTGATCCATATATCGTAGAGCCCTTCAATTTTTTTCTAGACCTGTGTTTATTTCTGATGCACTGAAATAATTTCTAACATAAATGCATGCTCCATCCCCACGCCCATGGTCATGACGACATATCTTAAACTCAGGGATATTCACATGCTTACTTTCTGTTGTAGAAAGTAGCCAAGTTTCACTTACGAATAGGATATCTTTGTTGTAGTCATTTACTTCCATTATTCATTCCTCAAAATGAGCAAGAAGGGGTGAGCGTTCACATGCACTAATTGTGCCTTTTTACCATGCTTCAGGGAGGTATTCGTAGTCATAGTTGTAGTTTGCTCTTGGGTTTGTCCATGGGTTTTATTGGTTATGTGATACCGCTGGGAATTCATAGTCTTACAATCTTCTGGGGTTAGTCCATGGATATTGGTATCGGTACCTAGCGCTGAATGGATAACTCTGATTTCAGTATGCTCCATGGGATGGTCGGGTCTTCCCAAGATTTGTGAGGCTAGGTGAGAGTCTAGGGTGGTAATAACCATCTTCCTAGATGAAGTTTCTAGTGCATGGACACCGATATGAAAGGTTTGTATTGTGTCTCTTTTGTAGTCTCGCTGATAAGGGATTTTTTCATAAGCTCTTTGCTGTTTATTCCAGCATGACTAATTAAACAGTCCTTCTCGAATCAATCATATTATGTTTCTTTATAGAGTTTTTTATTACTTATATATATATATATATATATATATATATATATATATATAATATATATATATATATATATATAGATATATATATAATATATATATATATATATATATATATATATATATATATATATATATATATATATATATATATATATATATATATATATATATATATATATATATATATATATATATATATATATATATATATATATATATATATATGTGTGTATGTATGTATGTATGTGTGCGTGTTTGTGTGTGTGTGCATGTGTATTTGTATATATATATATATATATATATATATATATATATATATATATATATATATATATATATATATATATATATATATGTGTGTGTGTGTGTGTGTGTGTGTGTGTGTGTGTGTGTGTGTGTGTGTGTGTGTGTGTGTGTGTGTGTGTGTGTGTATGTGTATATATGTGTTTATATAAATGTATAGACATACATATATAAACATACACATGTATAAGTGTATATATGTATGTGTGTATGTGTATGTCACTTTCAGTACCTTACCTAATTCCCTCAATTAACGCTTTTCCATATACCTTACCAACTACACTTAAACTAATTCCTCTAAAGCCTCTACAATCATATCTATCTCCTTTCTCTGTATAAAGTGTAACTACACATGCACTCCTCCAATCAACTGGAACCATCCCTTTCTTAAAACCTACATTCATCATCCTAACCATCCATTCTACTAATGCTTACCCACTTTTTGACAAGCATTCTACATGACACCCATCTATCTCTGATGCTTTACGAGCTTTCATTGCTTTCAATGCCATTTATACCTCCTCTTTCGTTATATTTATACTGTTCTCATCACCCGTCATTGGCATTCGCCATTTGTTCACAACAGCCACAATCTCTGTTTTTCTATCATCTTCCTCATTTAGTAGTTTCTTGAAATACTGAGCCTCTCTCTCTCTCTCTCTCTCTCTCTCTCTCTCTCTCTCTCTCTCTCTCTCTCTCTCTCTCTCTCTCTCTCTCTCTCTCTCTCTCTCTCTCTCTCTCTCTCTCTCTCTCTCTCTCTCTCTCTCTCTCTCTCTCTCTCTCTCTCTCTCTCTCTCTCTCTCTCTCTCTCTCTCTCTCTCTCTCTCTCTCACCTTTATTTCGTCTACTATCAATTGTTCATCCGCTCCTTTCACCCTCTCCTTCCTACCAGACTCACCTTTCCATCCAAAACATCTTTTTATTCCTATCAAAATTCTCAGGCAAGCTCCAACACCACCTTATGTCCTCTGCTCTCTTTGCCTCTCTCACCATGCGCGTTGCTAGCCTCCATTTTGCATTATATCTTTCATATTCATCAACATTACCCATCTGCAACCATACCTAAATAGTCTACTTCTTTTCAGCCACTAGTGCACTCACCTCCTCATTCCACTATTCATTACCTCTCCTTTTACTTCCACCTACTAGTCTCCTTCCAAACACTGCCTTTGAGGACTTCATACCTTCCTCCTTGAAAAACTCATTCTCCTTCCACTCCCTCCTTCACTTTCTCTTTAACTACATTCCACGCATTCCTCAGACTAACAATATACTCACATTCTTTATCATTCTCATTCAGTTCACTTAATTTTAGCATCTCTCTTCCTCTATTGCTTCTCCCCTTTCTCCACTTTTCTCCCATTCACTATACTTTCCAAGAAATAATGATCAGATATTCCACCACTACCTCCTCTCAGTACATTTAAATCCAGTATTCTTCCACTCATCAACATAATCCATTAATACTCTGTCCACTACTCTTTCATTTTATACTCTGACCTACGTATACTAGTGCAGATCCTTCTTTTTAAATACAGTATTAGAAATTAACATTTCTCTCGAAATACACATTTCTATAATTTTCTCTCCACTCTCATTTCTACCAGGTACTCCATACTTCCCAAGTACCCCATCCCCTGGCTCGTTCCCTACTTAAGCATTCAAATCTTCCATCAACGCCACATCCACATTCATTCCCAAGACTTACACTCATTCATTCAATTTCATACAAAATTATTCTCTTTCTTCCTCACTTCTTTCACTGCCAGGGCCATATGCGCTCACAAGCGCCCAAGCCTAGCATCCCAGTCTCATTTCAGCCACTATGATTCGAGATGATATTTCCTTCTATTCCACCACACATATATGTATCTTTCCACTTACCAACTGAGCCACTCCCTCTCTTCCTCTATCTCTTTCAAATCCAGACTCCCTACCTATCACACCCCCAAACATCACCTCATCATTCCTTTTTGTCTTAGTTTCGCTCAGTGCAGGCACGTCCATCTTTCTCTCCAGAAATATATTCCCTATCACCTCCATTTTACTTTCACTTACACCACAACCACGCACATTCAGAGACCCAATGACTACGGTTCTGGAAGGATCTCTCTTGCCAGAATACCCTAGGATTTCTTGGCTTTGTAGGAAAAAAATACAGAGGATGGGATTCCCATTTCCCCGCTCCAACCCATTTAGTCGACTTTTATGACACGCAGGGGAACACGGAAGGAGTATTCTACTCCTTCCCTCAGGGAGGGAGTAGAGTATATATTTATATATATATATATATATATATATATATATATATATATATATATATATATATATATATATATATATATATATATATATGTATATATATGTATATATATATATATATATATATATATATATATATATATATATATATATATATATATATATATATATATATATATATATATATATGAAAACTTAATCCAGCGCATATGACTATAATTACAACGTAGACTTTCAAAAGATCAGAGGGAGTGAATGAGCGAGAGAGAGAGAGAGAGAGAGAGAGAGAGAGAGAGAGAGAGAGAGAGAGAGAGAGAGAGAGAGAGAGAGAGAGAGAGAGAGAGAGAGAGAGAGAGAGAGAGAGAGAGAGAGAGAGAGAGAGAGAGAGAGAGATGCCTCACTTAAAATAATAGTTCATTATCATTGTTGCTCAATTGTTACTAATTACATAGGATTACGTGAAGGATTCCAATAGCAAATAATTACTCTTGCTACTAAAGTCAACGTCGATTAAAGTGGTAATTACATATTAATAACAATAATAACTAATGACAATAATGATAATAATAATAATAATAATAATAATAATAATAATAATAATAATAATAATAATAATAATAATAATAATAATAATAATAATAATAATAATAATAATAATAATAATGATATTAATAATAATAATAACAATAATAATAATAATAATAACAATAATAATAATAATAATAATAATAATAATAATAATAATAATAATAATAATAATAATAATAATAATAATAATATAATAATAATAGTAATAATAATAATAATATTAATAATAGCAATAATAATAATAATAATAATAATAATAATAATAATAATAATAATAATAATAATAATAATAATAATAATAATAATAATAATAATAATAATAATAATAATAATAATAATAATATTAATAATAATAAGAAGAAGAAGAAGAAGAAGAAGAAGAAGAAGAAGAAATGTGATGTTACTGTTGTTGTTATTGTTTCGTCGTCGACGTTGTTGTTTTTAAGTGCTTTGTCACAGACTTTCCTGCATTGAACGGCCTTCAGATTGGATTTAGGAAAATTTACAGGTAATTTATACACACATATATGCACTCAGAGGCACAAACACACATACATATAGACATATAGCTACAAAGATACAGACATACTAATAAAAACAAGAAATAAAGGACATTTTACTTCCTAATTTACATTGTCTCTAACTTAAAAATACATAACATACCATTACACACACACATACACACACACACACACACACACATAAACAAATACTCACACAAACACTCAAAACACTCAACACTTTCAATGCGCTCTATACTTGCACGTGGAATATGATTCATAATTTGGAGATTTTTTACAATATCTTCCACATATATATTTCCTTTATGGTTTAAATTGCGACATATAGCAGAACACAACGCACACACACATGCAAACACACACACACACACACACACACACACACACACACACACACACACACACACACACACACTCGGTGGCTGGAGTACAACTTCAAGAGACAGAAAATGAGAGAGATCTAGGAGTAAACATACTGGCAGATTTGTCTCCAGAAATACATATAAATGGCATAGTAAGGGCAGCATATGCATTCTTATCAAATGTAAGAGTAGCCTTCAGGCACATGGACAAGGAAATGTTCAGAAATATTTATGTAACCTATGTGAGGCCAAAACTCGAATATGCAGCCCCCTTTTGGAAACCGCACTTGAAAAAGCACATAGCTAAGCTTGAAAAAGTTCAAAGACATGCCACGAAACTGGTGCCAGAAATACGCAATATCAGTTATGATGAGAGGCTGAGGGAATTAGACTTACCATCACTCGAAGCTAGAAGAGTGAGGGGGATATGGTGACAGTCTTTAAATTCCTTCATGGTTATGATAGAGTGGATAGGGATCGATATTTTGATATGGCTGGCTCTAGAACTAGAGGTCATAGTTTGAAGCTTCGTAAGAAAACTTCTTTGCAGGATGTAAGGAAATACTTTTTCAGTGTAAGAGTAGTTGATAATTGGAATTGGCTAAGCGAGGAGGTAGTTAATGTTATCTCAATCCATAGTTTTAAGGACAGGTATGATAAGTATCAGTAAGTCTAAAATGGAACCGATCAGGAGACGGGAAGATACGAGCTTTGGGCTCTTTCCCGTAAACACAATTAGGTAATCACAATTAGGTAATCACACACACACACACACGCATGTACAAACACGCGTGCACACACATCATGAAATTATATGGCTTGTGTCATAATATGGAAAGACACTTACACGCACATACGCACACACGCACACACAATCATAGAAGGACCTGGTACGATTAAGCATTATATCCTCATGTAAATATTTTACCTTCAGCGAAAAAATAGGGAATATATTTTTTCTTTTTATGTGTCACTGTTAATCCCCATGAAATGGTGTGGACACAAAGAGATTAGAATTGGGAATATAAGGCTGGATAATATACCTAACGTTCCGCTGTTTTCACAATCACGGGTCTGTCACCTCCCGAATGAAGTACTCAAACCACTGCGATACCGCGGGCTCCTCAAAATATGGAAATTAGCGTATTAGCTTGAATGCAGGTGCTGTAAGTTCACCCAAGCCTTCAATTTTCCATCATCTTGTTTAACGAACTGACGCAACTTTTGGAGAAAAATCTTGAGGCAGTGTTGATACAGAGCACGATGACAGTATGTTTGTGTCTACGATTGTGTGAGGGTATTATGTATGTGTGTGATTTTATGTGTTTGTGTTTGTGTACGTGTATGTATTTGCTTGAGAGAGAGAGAGAGAGAGAGAGAGAGAGAGAGAGGAGAGAGAGAGAGAGAGAGAGAGAGAGAGAGAGAGAGAGAGAGAGAGAGAGAGAGAGAGAGAGGAGAGAGAGAGAGAGAGAGAGAGATTGTGTTTAAGAGTAATTGTTTTGTGTATTTGAATATTAGTAGTGATGAAAATGTACTAATTTAGTTTTTTGTAATTATCATTATTATTATTATTATTATTATTATTATTATTATTATTATTATTATTATTATTATTATTATTATTATTATTATTATTATTATTATTATTATTATTATTATTATTATTATTATTATTATTATTATTATTATTATTAATTATTATTATCATTATTAATATTATTATTATTATTATCATTATTATTATTATTATTATTATTATTATTATTATTATTATTATTATTATTATTATTATTATTATTATTATTATTATTATTATTGTTCTTATCATTATTATTATTATTATTATTATTATTATTATTATTATTATTATTATTATTATTATTATTATTATTATTATTATTATTATTATTATTATTATTGTTATTATAATAATAATTATTATTATTATTATCATTATTATTATTTTTATTATTATCATTATTATTATTATATTTATTATTATAATTATTATTATTATTATTATTATTATTATTATTATTATTATTATTATTATTATTATTATTATTATTATTATTATTATTATTTTTATTATTATTATTATTATTATTATTATTATTATTATTATTATTATTATTATTATTATTATTATTGTTATTATTATTGCTACTATTATTATTATTATTATTAATATTATTATTATTATTGTTATTATTATTATTATTATTACTATTACTATTATTATTATTATATTATTATTATTATTATTATTATTATTATTATTATTATTATTATTATTATTATTATTATTATTATTATTATTATTATTATTATTCTAAATAATTCTTTTGTGTATATATGGAAATTTGTTCTTGATAATTTAAATGGATTTGTTTTGTCATTTGCAGATGAAAATGAGTCTACTTGTGACTCGTAATATTAAATAAAGAGTGTTGCAATATAATTAGATTAAGATATCCTAAAGGAAAACCGACTTCTTCAGATACCATTATTATTATTATTATTATTATTATTATTATTATTATTATTATTATTATTATTATTATTATTATTATTATTATACTTTTTTGTTGTTATTATTATTATTTTTATAATCATCATTATTGTTATTATTATTATTATTATTATTATTATTATTATTATTATTATTATTATTATTATTATTATTATTATTATTATTATTATTATTATTATCATTATTATTATTATTATTATTATTATTATTATTATTATTATTATTATTATTATTATTATTATTATTATTATTATTATTGTTATTATTATTATCATTTTATTATCATTATCATTATTGTTATTATTATTATTATTATTATTATTATTATTATTATTATTATTATTATTATTATTATTATTATTATTATTATTATTATTATTATTATCATTATTATTATTATTATCATTGTTATTATTATTATTATTATTATTATTATTATTATTATTATTATTATTATTATTATTATTATTATTATTATTATTTTTATTATATTTATGACAGAGCTCTCTTTGAGAAATATTATACAATACAGAAAAATGATGGAAGAGTCGACGATTTCTTATAAATAATTAGAATATAGTTTCTGTCTAGGTACATTCATTCCTATACAATGGCTACAGTCTCCTTAGTAAGGTGGCTGACCTGGTCGAAGTGCACACGTTTACAAAAATTATTATACGTCGATCTCTCCTCTTAGCTTCTTGGGGATAATGAGCTGACACAATTCCACCCTCACCACTCTGGTTTGGTCATTCACAATGTAAGCAAGCAAGTATCTTTAGTCGTGAGGCCCGACAGTCGCAACTGGTTAACCCCAACAGTTTCATCTCATAGTAACCCCCACACCCACTCATTCTAGTTTACCGTGGTAGCTGGTGTGACAAATCCCTTTAGCCTGAATCACCTATACACAATATTTCTCTATTCATTCCTGCCTCTCGCACTCTCTCTTACCTGCTTCACTAACATACTGCGTGTATGCAAAGTTCTTTTCACCTCATGCATTCATCTCAGTCTAGATCAACATTTCTGCCTTACTCCGATTACCTCTGCCATCTACACTCTCTTTACAAATCGTTCAGCATTCATTCTTCCCATACTATATATCCAAATCGTCTCATCATTCTATAGAGCTAACAAATCCGACAGCCCTATTTCAAGACATGTTTTATACCTCATATCTCACTTTTTCTATTTTATAGTCCCCTGTTATACTTTTTGAATACCTCCTCTCCATCATACTTAGCTTGTTCTTTTCATCCTCTCTTGCATTTTAAATCTCTGATCCATACAGTGCCATCGGCCCAATCATTCCTTCATATATCCTCCTCCTTTCATTCAATCCTAAAAATTTATTTCTGATCACACTTCCTCTTGAATATCCCCATTCACTCTCACATTCAATCTACCATTATTAGCACTCCTCTGATAACTTAACTATGACCATTATTCACCCTGAACTTTTTTCTCCCAAACCCCTCTACAAATTCATTCACCAAATACTCCAGTTCCTCCTCCAAATCAGCCATTAGTGCCGGTCATCTGCATTTAGCACATTCTACCACCTTCCATTCTTAACTAATTCCAAGCCTGTCTATCTATTCTTATTTCCACTCCCAGATAGGGTTTTCAGCCTGTCAGTGATCAATCGCCTTTTCCATTTCCTTCTATTTTCGGATATTCTTTCTCTTTTTAATTCTTCTTTTGTTGGAAAGTCGTGCTTCTCTAAGGCCTCCTCCACAGCATCTAGCCAATGTTTTCGAAGTCTATCTCTAGTTTCTCCTTCCATCTGGTGGCCAAGCCTCTGCCTAGCACACTATTATGTAGATCTCTTACTTCTCCATCTATATACATATTAAACAACTATGGTGACATTACACAACCTTCGAACTTAACCCCAAAGTTACTTCAAACCAATTTTCCTCATCATTCCCGACTCGAGCATACACTCTACTATTCATGTAAAAACTCTTGACCGCATTCATCAAGCTTCCTCAAATTCCCACCAGATGCAGTACCGTCCCAGGATATCCGTACACACCCACACACACACACACACACACACACATTATATATATATATATATATATATATATATATATATATATATATATATATATATATATGTGTGTGTGTGTGTGTGTGTATATATATATATATGTGTGTGTGTGTGTGTGTGTGTGTGTGTGTGTGTGTGTGTGTGTGTGTGTGTGTGTGTGTGTAAAATTGTCTAATTTTAGTTACCCAATTGTGCTTACGGAAAAGCGCCCCAAGCTTGTAGCTTCCTATCTCCTAGTCGGTTCCATTTTGTACATAGTGATACTTATCATACTTGTCCTTAAAACTATGGAATGAGTTAGCATTAACTACCTCCTCGCTTAGCGAATTCCAATTACCAACTACTCTTACACTAAAAAAGTACTTCCTTACATCTTGCAAAGAAGTTTTCCTACGAAGTTTCAAACTATTGCCTCTAGACCCAGTGCCAGCCATATCAAAATATCGATCCCTATCCACTCTGTCATAACCATGAAGGGATTTATAAACCGTCACCATATCTCCCCTCATTCTTCTAGTTTCGAGTGATGGTAAGTCTAATTCCCTCAGCCTCTCATCATAACAGAGATTGCATCTTTCTGGCACCAGTTTCTAGCATGTCTTTGAACTTTTTCCAGCTTAGCTACGTACTTTTTCAAGTGCGGATTCCAAAAGGGGCTGCACATTCAAGTTTTGGCCTCACACAGGTTACATAAATATTTCTGAAAACTTTGTTGTCCATGTGCCTGAAGCTTACCCTTACATTTGCTAAGAAAGCATATGCTGCCCTTACTATGTCATTTATATGCATTTCTGGTGTGAGTGTGTGTGTGTGTGTGTGTGTGTGTGTGTGTGTGTGTGTGTGTGTGCGTGTGTTTGTGTGTGTTTGCGTGTATGTATGTGGGCGTTTGCTTTTATTTATTGTCCTTACACATACATTTTTTTTTTCATTTCTTTATTCTTCCTCCTTCTTTCTTTACGTTTTTATCTCCTACCTTCGTGCTGTCTTTTCATTTTTATTCTTTCTTCCTTCCTATTTGCTACCCTTCATCTTTTACATAGTTTGTTCACCCTTTGTCAAACCAACCATTATCCCTAGCTTCGATCGTATATATAATTTTTCTTCCTTCTTTCATTCATTCTTTTGTTATCGCCACTTTAAAGCCTTCTTCCTTGTTTCATTTTTTTCTTTGGCTCCTCTCTCATTATCGCCTTCTTCCCTCTTTTATTCACTCTTCAGTTTCTTCTATTCCTCTTTATTTCCCTCTTTTCTTGTCATTCTTTCCTCTCTTCTTCTTTTTCTCCTTACATCTTCCTTCCCTCTTTCATTCATTCCTTTGTGTCTTTTTCCGTTTTACATCTTTCTTTCTATTGTTCATTCCTCTGTTTGTTTGTTTTTTTTCCTGTTCCCATCCTTATTCCTCATATCATACATTACTTTATTCTCTTTTATCTCTTCATATCTTGTACTCTCATTATTTACCTCTCTCATTTTTTTTTATATTTCTTCTCTATATTTCTTCTTTTTTCATTGATTCTTTTTTTTAAATTTTCTGAAATCATTTTTTATTTCTTCCTTACATTTCTTCTTTTTTCATTGATTCTTTTTTTTTTCAAATTTTCTGAAATAATTTCCTTCCTTTCTTTATATGCATACTGTTTTCAATCCATATTTGATGCTCTTTGTTTTTCCCTACTTATTATCTTTCTTATTTATTTTTTATTTTTCTTCCTCATTTTCGTCTTTCATCATTTTCATGCTTCTCACTTTCAGTTCACTTTCTCCATTATTTTCTTATTTCTATCTTTCCGTCGTTGATTCATATCTTCCTTATCTTCTCCTTCTCACTTCTTCATTTTCTATATCTTCATTTCACATTCTCATCTCTCTTCCCATTTATATCTTCTTCCTTCGTTTTCAAGCAGAGAATATTTGTCACTTTGAGGCTGAGAATAATCGTCAATGTCAAG
>JAXCGZ010008292.1:40000-43435 GCA_037179515.1 Halocaridina rubra
TATATATATATATATATCCCACGTGGGATCCTAACCATACACAGAACCGCGTCATATGCGTTTATGAAATTCATATGTGTGTTTCTAGCTAACTAACAATATGGAGTCCTACGTTTACGCTGTGTAAAATCGAGTAAAGGATCCCGCATGAGATACTAACCATACACAGAACCGCGTCATATTCGTTTATGAAATCCATTTGTGTACTTCTAGCTAGCTAACAATATGGTATCTTAGGTTTACACTGTTTAAGATCTCGGGCCATTATGTTAAGCCAGAGCAGAGAGAAAAATTAATTTCATGAAGTAAAGATTTACGCTCCAATGCTGCCAGTTATTCTGCATGTATTATACTCTCAGGATGTTCAGCATCATATCTTCCTAGTCAGCAATAGGTGTGCAATTGTAACTCGAATCATATTATTAGATGTACGATGAGCTTGTAACTGAGCAATGGGGAGGTGCAATCAATACCCGCTCTTTAGAAAAGAAGCTGAGTGCACATAGGTAAGCTTTCCACATATACATATCCAAACGCAAACAGACGAGTGTGTATGCAAAAAGTTTGAGTAATAATACTCGCGTACTAGCTGCATAATAAGTACAGCATGCACCCCACATACAAACACATAAGTTCTTTTATCCACACGCTCATCTACAAGCACACACACACACACACACACATACACACACACACACACAAACACACACACACACACACACACGCACGCAAACACGCACGCACGCACGCACGCACGCACGCACACACACACACACACACACACACACACACACACACACACACACACACACACACACACACACACACACACACACAAATAGAATATCATGGGCTGGTATTAGAGGACATCAAGCTTTCAGCCACAGAGGTATGCAAAGCGCTGATGGAGTTAGATGTCCATAAAGCTACAGGTCCTGATGATATATCCCCTCATGTACTTGAGAACTGCGCAAACTCAATATCAGTGGCACTAAGTATCATATTTAAAAAGTCGCTGGAGACATGGGAGATTCCAAGATGCTGGAAACAAGCGAACGTGATACCTATCTTCAAAAAGGGAAGGAGAGATACTGCTCTAAACCATAGACCAGAGTCCTTGACCAGCATAGTTTGCAAAGTTAAGGAGAAATTACTAAGGAAACATATTTCTCCTCACTTGGAATCCTTCAACCTTTTGTCAGTGAGACAACATGGCTTCACAGAAGATAGATCAACAGTAACAAACTTATTATAATTTTATGATGAGGTAAGCCAAATTTTTCAGGAAAGAGAGTGCTGGGCAGATTGCATATTCCTAGACTTCCAGAGAGCATTTGACACTGTCCCAAATGGAAGAATTATTAAGAAGCTGCAAGTAATGGCTAGAGTAGGTGGAAATGTCTTGGAATGGATAAAAACTTACTTAGAAGGAAGGGAACAGAGGATTAGAGTACAACACTCAGTGTCTGAATGAAGAAGAGTTAGTAGTGGAGTTCCGCAGGGTTAAGTTTTAGGGCTTGTTCCTTGTATATGTATATGACCTACCTGAGTCTGTAAATTCATTCATGAATATATTTGCAGATGATGCAAAGATTGTGAAGAAAGTAAGAAACGAGAACAATGGTAGAGAACTTCAGGAAGATCTAAATTGTCTGCATGAGTGGTCAGTAAAGTGGCTTATGAAATTCAATACTTCAAAATGTAAGGTAATGAGAATGGGTACAAGTGCAAGAAGGCCCAAGCTTGTCTACTCGGTGACAGGAGAATGAGAGAGATCTAGGAGTAAATCTTCTGGCAGATTTGTCTCCAGAAATACATATAAATGGTATAGCAAGGGCAGCATATGCTTCCTTATCAAATGTAAGGGTAACCTTCAGGCACATGGACAAGGAAATGTTCAAAAATATTCATGTAACCTATGTGAGGCCAAAACTTGAATATGCATCCCCCTTTTGGAATCGCACTTGAAAAAGCACGTAGCTAAGCTTGAAAAAGTTCAAAGACATGCCACGAAACTGGTGCCAAAAATATACAATCTCAGTTATGATGAGAGGCTAAGGGAATTAGACTTACTATCACTCGAAGCTAGAAGAGTGAGGGGGGGTATGGTGACAGTTTTTAAATTTCTTTATGGTTATGATAGAGTGGATAGGGATCGATATTTTGATATGGTTGGATCTTGAACTAGAGGTCATAGTTTGAAGCTTCGTAAGAAAACTTCTTTGCAAGATGTAAGGAAGTACTTCTTTTTAGTGTAAGAGTAGTTGATAATTGGGATTCGCTAAGCGAGGAGGTAATTAATGCTAACTCAATCCATAGTTTTAAGGACAGGTATGATAAGTATCACTAAGTACAAAATGGAACCGATCAGGAGACGGGAAGATACGAGCTTTGGGCTTTTCCCCGTAAGCACAATTAGGTAATCACAATTAGGTAATCACACAAACACACACACACACACACACACACACACACACACACACACACACATACACACATACACACACGTGCGCACAGAGCATAAACACATGTCAAACAACCCAAATGTTATGTTTTCATATTAGTCTCTCCTTTCTGTCTTAGTATAAAAGAATGTGTGATAATCTCCCCTTAAAGCCTCACAAAAAGTAATACGACTGTCTTCATAAGTTTCCTTAAACCCTCTTGACGAATACTTGAAATTTTCCAGAAATTTCTCATCTTTTCACACCATATCCTGGTAAAGTGAAGTCTAGCAAGTCTGACTATCCATCGTTAAGGGAATGTCATTGAGTTGTGTTTCCTGAATTAATAGTATTATTCACCCGTAGCTTACAAGGCCTATCCCGGCGTCTTGTTTCTATCCACAGCTCATTGTTTTATATGCGGAGTAGTCCTATCAGACAGGTTCCTTTCATCCACCAGCAGAGAGACGCGACTGTATGTAAAATACTAGTCGTTTTTACGCTTATTCTTCTTAAATGCAATTTTGTATCGTGTGTATTAGTTTCATTTGTATAAAAAAAATCTCCTTGTTAGATTCATGAATTTGGGAACTTGACATTTATCCTTTTTTTTCATGGGCTTTATCACCTTCGATCTGTCAAGATTAAGTGATAACCTGCAGCTGAGCTGTCGTGTATCGCTGACAAATTACATGGGAAATGCAATTGCAGGTTAAGAATAGGAAAGCAGTTCGAGAGTCATTAAATTATATCATGTGAAAGACAAAGTTTCTAATCTAAGGAAAACTTGCAAAACCAAACTCCAATGCCTTTCATGGTTTATATATATATATATATATATATATATATATATATATATATATATATATATATATATATATATATATATATATATATATATATATATATATATATATATATATATATATATATATATATATATATATATATATATATGTCGTATGACTTCTGTCATGCTGAAGCCAGCCCT
>JAXCGZ010008293.1:0-43385 GCA_037179515.1 Halocaridina rubra
GGTTCGAGTCCAGGTCAGGTTAAAAAATGATTCATGTTTTCACATATGTAATGTGCTTATCTGGTTATTTCATGGCCCGAATGAGATTGGGAATTGAATTAAATGCTAAAATGAAGCCACGAGTGAGGTTGGGGAATCTGTAATATGAACATAGTGGAATTCAGTTAGAATGCGTTCATTCCTAAGTATAGCAGATATAAGCTATAAGGTTGGATTCCTTTTAACCTTCTGTGGTGTAGTGGTAGCGCCTTGACTTAGTAATCATAAGTCCTTGGTTCGAGTCCCGGTCGGGGTAAAAAATGATTCATGTTTTCACATATGTAATGTGCTTATCTGGTAATTTCATGTCCCGAATGAGATTGGGAATTGAATTAAATGCTAAAATGAAGCCACGTGTGAGGTTGGGGAATCTGTAATATGAACATAGTGGCATTCAGTTAGAATGCGTTCATTCCTAAGTATAGCAGATATAAGCTATAAGGTTGGATTCCTTTTAACCTTCTGTGGTGTAGTGGTAGCGCCTTGACTTAGTAATCATAAGTCCTTGGTTCGAGTCCCGGTCGGGGTAAAAAATGATTCATGTTTTCACATATGTAATGTGCTTATCTGGTTATTTCATGGCCCGAATGAGATTGGGAATTGAATTAAATGCTAAAATGAAGCCACGAGTGAGGTTGGGGAATCTGTAATATGAACATAGTGGCATTCAGTTAGAATGCGTTCATTCCTAAGTATAGCAGATATAAGCTATAAGGTTGGATTCCTTTTAACCTTCTGTGGTGTAGTGGTAGCGCCTTGACTTAGTAATCATAAGTCCTTGGTTCGAGTCCCGGTCGGGGTAAAAAATGATTCATGTTTTCACATATGTAATGTGCTTATCTGGTTATTTCATGGCCCGAATGAGATTGGGAATTGAATTAAATGCTAAAATGAAGCCACGAGTGAGGTTGGGGAATCTGTAATATGAACATAGTGGCATTCATTTAGAATGCGTTCATTCCTAAGTATAGCAGATATAAGCTATAAGGTTGGATTCCTTTTAACCTTCTGTGGTGTAGTGGTAGCGCCTTGACTTAGTAATCATAAGTCCTTGGTTCGAGTCCAGGTCGGGTTAAAAAATGATTCATGTTTTCACATATGTAATGTGCTTATCTGGTTATTTCATGGCCCGAATGAGATTGGGAATTGAATTAAATGCTAAAATGAAGCCACGAGTGAGGTTGGGGAATCTGTAATATGAACATAGTGGCATTCAGTTAGAATGCGTTCATTCCTAAGTATAGCAGATATAAGCTATAAGGTTGGATTCCTTTTAACCTTCTGTGGTGTAGTGGTAGCGCCTTGACTTAGTAATCATAAGTCCTTGGTTCGAGTCCCGGTCGGGGTAAAAAATGATTCATGTTTTCACATATGTAATGTGCTTATCTGGTTATTTCATGGCCCGAATGAGATTGGGAATTGAATTAAATGCTAAAATGAAGCCACGAGTGAGGTTGGGGAATCTGTAATATGAACATAGTGGCATTCAGTTAGAATGCGTTCATTCCTAAGTATAGCAGATATAAGCTATAAGGTTGGATTCCTTTTAACCTTCTGTGGTGTAGTGGTAGCGCCTTGACTTAGTAATCATAAGTCCTTGGTTCGAGTCCCGGTCGGGGTAAAAAATGATTCATGTTTTCACATATGTAATGTGCTTATCTGGTTATTTCATGGCCCGAATGAGATTGGGAATTGAATTAAATGCTAAAATGAAGCCACGAGTGAGGTTGGGGAATCTGTAATATGAACATAGTGGCATTCAGTTAGAATGCGTTCATTCCTAAGTATAGCAGATATAAGCTATAAGGTTGGATTCCTTTTAACCTTCTGTGGTGTAGTGGTAGCGCCTTGACTTAGTAATCATAAGTCCTTGGTTCGAGTCCCGGTCGGGGTAAAAAATGATTCATGTTTTCACATATGTAATGTGCTTATCTGGTTATTTCACTTCCCGAATGAGATTGGGAATTGAATTAAATGCTAAAATGAAGCCACGAGTGAGGTTGGGGAATCTGTAATATGAACATAGTGGCATTCAGTTAGAATGCGTTCATTCCTAAGTATAGCAGATATAAGCTATAAGGTTGGATTCCTTTTAACCTTCTGTGGTGTAGTGGTAGCGCCTTGACTTAGTAATCATAAGTCCTTGGTTCGAGTCCCGGTTGGGGTAAAAACTGATTAATGTTTTCACATATGTAATGTGCTTATCTGGTTATTTCATGGCCCGAATGAGATTGGGAATTGAATTAAATGCTAAAATGAAGCCACGAGTGAGGTTGGGGAATCTGTAATATGAACATAGTGGCATTCAGTTAGAATGCGTTCATTCCTAAGTATAGCAGATATAAGCTATAACGTTGGATTCCTTTTAACCTTCTGTGGTGTAGTGGTAGCGCCTTGACTTAGTAATCATAAGTCCTTGGTTCGAGTCCCGTTCGGGGTAAAAAATGATTCATGTTTTCACATATGTAATGTGCTTATCTGGTTATTTCATGGCCCGAATGAGATTGGGAATTGAATTAAATGCTAAAATGAAGCCACGAGTGAGGTTGGGGAATCTGTAATATGAACATAGTGGCATTCATTTAGAATACGTTCATTCCTAAATATAGCAGATATAAGTTATAAGGTTGGATTCCTTTTAACCTTCTGTGGTGTAGTGGTAGCGCCTTGACTTAGTAATCATAAGTCCTTGGTTCGAATCCCGGTCGGGGTAAAAAATGATTCATGTTTTCACATATGTAATGTGCTTATCTGGTAATTTCATGTCCCGAATGAGATTGGGAATTGAATTAAATGCTAAAATGAAGCCACGTGTGAGGTTGGGGAATCTGTTATATGAACATAGTGGCATTCATTTAGAATACGTTCATTCCTAAGTATAGCAGATATAAGCTATAAGGTTGGATTCCTTTTAACCTTCTGTGGTGTAGTGGTAGCGCCTTGACTTAGTAATCATAAGTCCTTGGTTCGAGTCCCGGTCCGGGTAAAAAATGATTCATGTTTTCACATATGTAATGTGCTTATCTGGTAATTTCATGTCCCGAATGAGATTGGGAATTGAATTAAATGCTAAAATGAAGACACGTGTGAGGTTGGGGAATCTGTAATATGAACATAGTGGCATTCAGTTAGAATGCGTTCATTCCTAAGTATAGCAGATATAAGCTATAAGATTGGATTCCTTTTAACCTTCTGTGGTGTAGTGGTAGCGCCTTGACTTAGTAATCATAAGTCCTTGGTTCGAGTCCCGGTCGGGGTAAAAAATGATTCATGTTTTCACATATGTAATGTGCTTATCTGGTTATTTCATGGCCCGAATGAGATTGGGAATTGAATTAAATGCTAAAATGAAGCCACGAGTGAGGTTGGGGAATCTGTAATATGAACATAGTGGCATTCAGTTAGAATGCGTTCATTCCTAAGTATAGCAGATATAAGCTATAAGGTTGGATTCCTTTTAACCTTCTGTGGTGTAGTGGTAGCGCCTTGACTTAGTAATCATAAGTCCTTGTTTCGATTCCAGGTTCTGTTAAAAAATGATTCATGTTTTCACATATATAATGTGCTTATCTGGTTATTTCATGGCCCAAATGAGATTGGGAATTGAATTAAATGCTAAAATGAAGCCACGAGTGAGGTTGGGGAATCTGTAATATGAACATAGTGGCATTCAGTTAGAATGCGTTCATTCCTAAGTATAGCAGATATAAGCTATAAGGTTGGATTCCTTTTAACCTTCTGTGGTGTAGTGGTAGCGCCTTGACTTAGTAATCATAAGTCCTTGGTTCGAGTCCCGGTCGGGGTAAAAAATGATTCATGTTTTCACATATATAATGTGCTTATCTGGTTATTTCATGGCCCAAATGAGATTGGGAATTGAATTAAATGCTAAAATGAAGCCACGAGTGAGGTTGGGGAATCTGTAATATGAACATAGTGGCATTCAGTTTGAATGCGTTCATTCCTAAGTATAGCAGATATAAGCTATAAGGATGGATTCCTTTTAACCTTCTGTGGTGTAGTGGTAGCGCCTTGACTTAATAATCATAAGTCCTTGGTTCGAGGGCCGGTCGGGGTAAAAAATGATTCATGTTTTCACATATGTAATGTGCTTATCTGGTTATTTCATGGCCCGAATGAGATTGGGAATTGAATTAAAAGCTAAAATGAAGCCACGAGTGAGGTTGGGGAATCTGTAATATGAACATAGTGGCATTCAGTTAGAATGCGTTCATTTCTAAGTATAGCAGACATAAGCTATTAGGTTGGATTCCTTTTAACCTTCTGTGGTGTAGTGGTAGCGCCTTGACTTAGTAATCATAACTCCTTGGTTCGAGTCCTGGTCGGGGTAAAAAATGATTCATGTTTTCACATATGTAATGTGCTTATCTGGTTATTTCATGGCCCGAATGAGATTGGGAATTGAATTAAATGCTAAAATGAAGCCACGAGTGAGGTTGGGGAATCTGTAATATGAACATAGTGGCATTCATTTAGAATACGTTCATTCCTAAATATAGCAGATATAAGTTATAAGGTTGGATTCCTTTTAACCTTCTGTGGTGTAGTGGTAGCGCCTTGACTTAGTAATCATAAGTCCTTGGTTCGAATCCCGGTCGGGGTAAAAAATGATTCATGTTTTCACATATGTAATGTGCTTATCTGGTAATTTCATGTCCCGAATGAGATTGGGAATTGAATTAAATGCTAAAATGAAGCCACGTGTGAGGTTGGGGAATCTGTTATATGAACATAGTGGCATTCATTTAGAATACGTTCATTCCTAAGTATAGCAGATATAAGCTATAAGGTTGGATTCCTTTTAACCTTCTGTGGTGTAGTGGTAGCGCCTTGACTTAGTAATCATAAGTCCTTGGTTCGAGTCCCGGTCCGGGTAAAAAATGATTCATGTTTTCACATATGTAATGTGCTTATCTGGTAATTTCATGTCCCGAATGAGATTGGGAATTGAATTAAATGCTAAAATGAAGACACGTGTGAGGTTGGGGAATCTGTAATATGAACATAGTGGCATTCAGTTAGAATGCGTTCATTCCTAAGTATAGCAGATATAAGCTATAAGGTTGGATTCCTTTTAACCTTCTGTGGTGTAGTGGTAGCGCCTTGACTTAGTAATCATAAGTCCTTGTTTCGATTCCAGGTTCTGGTAAAAAATGATTCATGTTTTCACATATATAATGTGCTTATCTGGTTATTTCATGGCCCAAATGAGATTGGGAATTGAATTAAATGCTAAAATGAAGCCACGAGTGAGGTTGGGGAATCTGTAATATGAACATAGTGGCATTCAGTTAGAATGCGTTCATTCCTAAGTATAGCAGATATAAGCTATAAGGTTGGATTCCTTTTAACCTTCTGTGGTGTAGTGGTAGCGCCTTGACTTAGTAATCATAAGTCCTTGGTTCGAGTCCCGGTCGGGGTAAAAAATGATTCATGTTTTCACATATATAATGTGCTTATCTGGTTATATCATGGCCCAAATGAGATTGGGAATTGAATTAAATGCTAAAATGAAGCCACGAGTGAGGTTGGGGAATCTGTGATATGAATATAGTGGCATTCAGTTTGAATGCGTTCATTCCTAAGTATAGCAGATATAAGCTATAAGGATGGATTCCTTTTAACCTTCTGTGGTGTAGTGGTAGCGCCTTGACTTAATAATCATAAGTCCTTGGTTCGAGGGCCGGTCGGGGTAAAAAATGATTCATGTTTTCACATATGTAATGTGCTTATCTGGTTATTTCATGGCCCGAATGAGATTGGGAATTGAATTAAAAGCTAAAATGAAGCCACGAGTGAGGTTGGGGAATCTGTAATATGAACATAGTGGCATTCAGTTAGAATGCGTTCATTTCTAAGTATAGCAGACATAAGCTATTAGGTTGGATTCCTTTTAACCTTCTGTGGTGTAGTGGTAGCGCCTTGACTTAGTAATCATAACTCCTTGGTTCGAGTCCTGGTCGGGGTAAAAAATTATTCATGTTTTCACATATGTAATGTGCTTATCTGGTTATTTCATGGCCCGAATGAGATTGGGAATTGAATTAAATGCTAAAATGAAGCCACGAGTGAGGTTGGGGAATCTGTAATATGAACATAGTGGCATTCATTTAGAATACGTTCATTCCTAAATATAGCAGATATAAGCTATAAGGTTGGATTCCTTTTAACCTTCTGTGGTGTAGTGGTAGCGCCTTGACTTAGTAATCATAAGTCCTTGGTTCGAATCCCGGTCGGGGTAAAAAATGATTCATGTTTTCACATATGTAATGTGCTTATCTGGTAATTTCATGTCCCGAATGAGATTGGGAATTGAATTAAATGCTAAAATGAAGCCACGTGTGAGGTTGGGGAATCTGTAATATGAACATAGTGGCATTCAGTTAGAATGCGTTCATTCCTAAGTATAGCAGATATAAGCTATAGGGTTGGATTCCTTTTAACCTTCTGTGGTGTAGTGGTAGCGCCTTGACTTAGTAATCATAAGTCCTTGTTTCGAGTCCAGGTCTGGGTAAAAAATGATTCATGTTTTCACATATGTAATGTGCTTATCTGGTTATTTCATGGCCCGAATGAGATTGGGAATTGAATTAAATGCTAAAATGAAGCCACGAGTGAGGTTGGGGAATCTGTAATATGAACATAGTGGCATTCAGTTAGAATTCGTTCATTCCTAAGTACAGCAGATATAAGCTATAAGGTTGGATTCCTTTTAACCTTCTGTGGTGTAGTGGTAGCGCCTTGGCTTAGTAATCATAAGTCCTTGTTTCGAGTCCCGGTCGGGGTAAAAAATGATTCATGTTTTCACATATGTAATGTGCTTATCTGGTTATTTCATGGCCCGAATGAGATTGGGAATTGAATTAAATGCTAAAATGAAGCCACGAGTGAGGTTGGGGAATCTGTAATATGAACATAGTGGAATTCAGTTTGAATGCGTTCATTCCTAAGTATAGCAGATATAAGCTATAAGGTTGAATTCCTTTTAACCTCCTGTGGTGTAGTGGTAGCGCCTTGACTTAATAATCATAAGTCCTTGGTTCGAGTCCAGGTCAGGTTAAAAAATGATTCATGTTTTCACATATGTAATGTGCTTATCTGGTTATTTCATGGCCCGAATGAGATTGGGAATTGAATTAAATGATAAAATGAAGCCACGAGTGAGGTTGGGGAATCTGTAATATGAACATAGTGGAATTCAGTTAGAATGCGTTCATTCCTAAGTATAGCAGATATAAGCTATAAGGTTGGATTCCTTTTAACCTTCTGTGGTGTAGTGGTAGCACCTTGACTTAGTAATCATAAGTCCTTGGTTCGAGTCCCGGTCGGGGTAAAAAATGATTCATGTTTTCACATATGTAATGTGCTTATATGGTAATTTCATGTCCCGAATGAGATTGGGAATTGAAATAAATGCTAAAATGAAGCCACGTGTGAGGTTGGGGAATCTGTAATATGAACATAGTGGCATTCAGTTAGAATGCGTTCATTCCTAAGTATAGCAGATATAAGCTATAAGGTTGGATTCCTTTTAACCTTCTGTGATGTAGTGGTAGCGCCTTGACTTAGTAATCATAAGTCATTGGTTCGAGTCCCGGTCAGGGTAAAAAATGATTCATGTTTTCACATATGTAATGTGCTTATCTGGTTATTTCATGGCCCGAATGAGATTGGGAATTGAATTAAAAGCTAAAATGAAGCCACGAGTGTGGTTGGGGAATCTGTAATATGAACATATTGGCATTCAGTTAGAATGCGTTCATTTCTAAGTATAGCAGACATAAGCTATAAGGTTGGATTCCTTTTAACCTTCTGTGGTGTAGTGGTAGCGCCTTGACTTAGTAATCATAAGTCCTTGGTTCGAGTCCTGGTCGGGGTAAAAAATAATTCATGTTTTCACATTTGTAATGTGCTTATCTGGTTATTTCATGGCCCGAATGAGATTGGGAGTTGAATTAAATGCTAAAATGAAGCCACGAGTGAGGTTGGGGAATCTGTAATATGAACATAGTGGCATTCATTTAGAATACGTTCATTCCTAAGTATAGCAGATATAAGCTATAAGGTTGGATTCCTTTTAACCTTCTGTGATGTAGTGGTAGCGCCTTGACTTAGTAATCATAAGTCCTTGTTTCGAGTCCAGGTCGGGTTAAAAAATGATTCATGTTTTCACATATGTAATGTGCTTATCTGGTTATTTCATGGCCCGAATGAGATTGGGAATTGAATTAAATGCTAAAATGAATCCACGAGTGACGTTGGGGAATCTGTAATATGAACATAGTGGCATTCAGTTAGAATGCGTTCATTCCTAAGTATAGCAGATGTAAAATATCAAGTTGGATTCCTTTTAATATTTTATGGTGTAGTGGTAGCGCCTTGACTTAGTAATCATAAGTCCTCGGTTCGAGTCCCAGTCGGGGTAAAAAATGATTCATCTTTTCACATATGTAATGTGCTTATCAGGTTATTTCATGGCCCGAATGAGATTGGGAATTGAATTAAATGCTAAAATGAAGCCACGAGTGAGGTTGGGAAATCTGTAATTTGAACATAGTGGCATTCAGTAAGAATGCGTTCTTTCCTAAGTATAGCAGATATAAGCTATAAGGTTGGATTCCTTTTAACCTTCTTTGGTGTAGTGGTAGCGCCTTGACTTAGTAATCATAAGTCCTTGGTTCGAGTCCCGGTCGGGGTAAAAAATGATTCATGTTTTCACATATGTAATGTGCTTATCTGGTTATTTCATGGCCCGAATGAGATTGGGAATTGAATTAAATGCTAAAATTAAGCCACGAGTGAGGTTGGGGAATCTGTAATATGAACATAGTGGCATTCAGTTAGAATGCGTTCATTCCTAAGTATAGCAGATATAAGCTATAAGGTTGGATTCCTTTTAACCTTCTGTGGTGTAGTGGTAGCGCCTTGACTTAGTAATCATAAGTCCTTATTTTGAGTCCCGGTCGGGGTAAAAAATGATTCATGTTTTCACACATGTAATGTGCTTATCTGGTTATTTCATGTCCCGAATGAGATTGGGAATTGAATTAAATGCTAAAATGAAGCCACTAGTGAGGTTGGGGAATCTGTAATATGAACATAGTGGCATTCAGTTAGAATGCGTTCATTCCTAAGTATAGCAGATATAAGCTATAAATTTGGATTCCTTTTAACCTTCTGTGGTGTAGTGGTAGCGCCTTGACTTAGTAATCATAAGTCCTTGGTTGAGTCAAGGTCGGGGTAAAAAATGATTCATGTTTTCACATATGTAATGTGCTTATTTGGTTATTTCACTTCCCGAATGAGATTGGGAATTGAATTAAATGCTAAAATGAAGCCACGAGGGAGGTTGGGGAATCTGTAATATGAACATAGTGGCATTCAGTTAGAATGCGTTCATTCCTAAGTATAGCAGATATAAGCTATAAGGTTGGATTCCTTTTAACCTTCTGTGGTGTAGTGGTAGCGCCTTGACTTAGTAATCATAAGTCCTTGGTTCGAGTCCCGGTTGGGGTAAAAACTGATTAATGTTTTCACATATGTAATGTGCTTATCTGGTTATTTCATGGCCCGAATGAGATTGGGAATTGAATTAAATGCTAAAATGAAGCCACGAGTGAGGTTGGGGAATCTGTAATATGAACATAGTGGCATTAAGTTAGAATTCGTTCATTCCTAAGTATAGCAGATATAAGCTATAACGTTGGATTCCTTTTAACCTTCTGTGGTGTAGTGGTAGCGCCTTGACTTAGTAATCATAAGTCCTTGGTTCGAGTCCCGTTCGGGGTAAAAAATGATTCATGTTTTCACATATGTAATGTGCTTATCTGGTTATTTCATGGCCCGAATGAGATTGGGAATTGAATTAAATGCTAAAATGAAGCCACGAGTGAGGTTGGGGAATCTGTAATATGAACATAGTGGCATTCAGTTAGAATGCGTTCATTCCTAAGTATAGCAGATATAAGCTATAAGGTTGGATTCCTTTTAACCTTCTGTGGTGTAGTGGTAGCGCCTTGACTTAGTAATCATAAGTCCTTGGTTCGAGTCCCGGTCGGGGTAAAAAATGATTCATGTTTTCACATATGTAATGTGCTTATCTGGTTATTTCATGTCCCGAATGAGATTGGGAATTGAATTAAATGCTAAAATGAAGCCACGAGTGAGGTTGGGGAATCTGTAATATGAACATAGTGGCATTCAGTTAGAATGCGTTCATTCCTAAGTATAGCAGATATAAGCTATAACGTTGGATTCCTTTTAACCTTCTGTGGTGTAGTGGTAGCGCCATGACTTAGTAATCATAAGTCCTTGGTTCGAGTCCCGGTCGGGGTAAAAAATGATTCATGTTTTCACATATGTAATGTGCTTATCTGGTTATTTCATGGCCCGAATGAGATTGGGAATTGAATTAAATGCTAAAATGAAGCCACGAGTGAGGTTGGGGAATCTGTAATATGAACATAGTGGCATTCAGTTAGAATGCGTTCATTCCTAAGTATAGCAGATATAAGCTATAAGGTTGGATTCCTTTTAACCTTCTGTGGTGTAGTGGTAGCGCCTTGACTTAGTAATCATAAGTCCTTGGTTCGAGTCCCGGTCGGGGTAAAAAATGATTCATGTTTTCACATATGTAATGTGCTTATCTGGTTATTTCATGGCCCGAATGAGATTGGGAATTGAATTAAATGCTAAAATGAAGCCACGAGTGAGGTTGGGGAATCTGTAATATGAACATAGTGGCATTCAGTTAGAATGCGTTCATTCCTAAGTATAGCAGATATAAGCTATAAGGTTGGATTCCTTTTAACCTTCTGTGGTGTAGTGGTAGCGCCTTGACTTAGTAATCATAAGTCCTTGGTTCGAGTCCGGTCGGGGTAAAAAATGATTCATGTTTTCACATATGTAATGTGCTTATCTGGTTATTTCATGGCCCGAATGAGATTGGGAATTGAATTAAATGCTAAAATGAAGCCACGAGTGAGGTTGGGGAATCTGTAATATGAACATAGTGGCATTCAGTTTGAATACGTTCATTCCTAAGTATAGCAGATATAAGCTATAAGGTTGGATTCCTTTTAACCTTCTGTGGTGTAGTGGTAGCGCCTTGACTTAGTAATCATAAGTCCTTGGTTCGAGTCCCGGTCGGGGTAAAAAATGATTCATGTTTTCACATATGTAATGTGCTTATCTGGTTATTTCATGGCCCGAATGAGATTGGGAATTGAATTAAATGCTAAAATGAAGCCACGAGTGAGGTTGGGGAATCTGTAATATGAACATAGTGGCATTCAGTTAGAATGCGTTCATTCCTAAGTATAGCAGATATAAGCTATAAGGTTGGATTCCTTTTAACCTTCTGTGGTGTAGTGGTAGCGCCTTGACTTAGTAATCATAAGTCCTTGGTTCGAGTCCCGGTCGGGGTAAAAAATGATTCATGTTTTCACATATGTAATGTGCTTATCTGGTTATTTCATGGCCCGAATGAGATTGGGAATTGAATTAAATGCTAAAATGAAGCCACGAGTGAGGTTGGGGAATCTGTAATATGAACATAGTGGCATTCAGTTAGAATGCGTTCATTCCTAAGTATAGCAGATATAAGCTATAAGGTTGGATTCCTTTTAACCTTCTGTGGTGTAGTGGTAGCGCCTTGACTTAGTAATCATAAGTCCTTGGTTCGAGTCCCGGTCGGGGTAAAAAATGATTCATGTTTTCACATATGTAATGTGCTTATCTGGTTATTTCATGGCCCGAATGAGATTGGGAATTGAATTAAATGCTAAAATGAAGCCACGAGTGAGGTTGGGGAATCTGTAATATGAACATAGTGGCATTCAGTTAGAATGCGTTCATTCCTAAGTATAGCAGATATAAGCTATAAGGTTGGATTCCTTTTAACCTTCTGTGGTGTAGTGGTAGCGCCTTGACTTAGTAATCATAAGTCCTTGGTTCGAGTCCCGGTCGGGGTAAAAAATGATTCATGTTTTCACATATGTAATGTGCTTATCTGGTTATTTCATGGCCCGAATGAGATTGGGAATTGAATTAAATGCTAAAATGAAGCCACGAGTGAGGTTGGGGAATCTGTAATATGAACATAGTGGCATTCAGTTAGAATGCGTTCATTCCTAAGTATAGCAGATATAAGCTATAAGGTTGGATTCCTTTTAACCTTCTGTGGTGTAGTGGTAGCGCCTTGACTTAGTAATCATAAGTCCTTGGTTCGAGTCCCGGTCGGGGTAAAAAATGATTCATGTTTTCACATATGTAATGTGCTTATCTGGTTATTTCATGGCCCGAATGAGATTGGGAATTGAATTAAATGCTAAAATGAAGCCACGAGTGAGGTTGGGGAATCTGTAATATGAACATAGTGGCATTCAGTTAGAATGCGTTCATTCCTAAGTATAGCAGATATAAGCTATAAGGTTGGATTCCTTTTAACCTTCTGTGGTGTAGTGGTAGCGCCTTGACTTAGTAATCATAAGTCCTTGGTTCGAGTCCCGGTCGGGGTAAAAAATGATTCATGTTTTCACATATGTAATGTGCTTATCTGGTTATTTCATGGCCCGAATGAGATTGGGAATTGAATTAAATGCTAAAATGAAGCCACGAGTGAGGTTGGGGAATCTGTAATATGAACATAGTGGCATTCAGTTAGAATGCGTTCATTCCTAAGTATAGCAGATATAAGCTATAAGGTTGGATTCCTTTTAACCTTCTGTGGTGTAGTGGTAGCGCCTTGACTTAGTAATCATAAGTCCTTGGTTCGAGTCCCGGTCGGGGTAAAAAATGATTCATGTTTTCACATATGTAATGTGCTTATCTGGTTATTTCATGGCCCGAATGAGATTGGGAATTGAATTAAATGCTAAAATGAAGCCACGAGTGAGGTTGGGGAATCTGTAATATGAACATAGTGGCATTCAGTTAGAATGCGTTCATTCCTAAGTATAGCAGATATAAGCTATAAGGTTGGATTCCTTTTAACCTTCTGTGGTGTAGTGGTAGCGCCTTGACTTAGTAATCATAAGTCCTTGGTTCGAGTCCCGGTCGGGGTAAAAAATGATTCATGTTTTCACATATGTAATGTGCTTATCTGGTTATTTCATGGCCCGAATGAGATTGGGAATTGAATTAAATGCTAAAATGAAGCCACGAGTGAGGTTGGGGAATCTGTAATATGAACATAGTGGCATTCAGTTAGAATGCGTTCATTCCTAAGTATAGCAGATATAAGCTATAAGGTTGGATTCCTTTTAACCTTCTGTGGTGTAGTGGTAGCGCCTTGACTTAGTAATCATAAGTCCTTGGTTCGAGTCCCGGTCGGGGTAAAAAATGATTCATGTTTTCACATATGTAATGTGCTTATCTGGTAATTTCATGTCCCGAATGAGATTGGGAATTGAATTAAATGCTAAAATGAAGCCACGTGTGAGGTTGGGGAATCTGTAATATGAACATAGTGGCATTCAGTTAGAATGCGTTCATTCCTAAGTATAGCAGATATAAGCTATAAGGTTGGATTCCTTTTAACCTTCTGTGGTGTAGTGGTAGAGCCTTGACTAAGTAATCATAAGTCCTTGCTTCGAGTCCCGGTCGGGGTAAAAAATGATTCATGTTTTCACATATGTAAAGTGCTTATCTGGTTAATTCATGGCCCGAATGAGATTGGGAATTGAATTAAATGCTAAAATGAAGCCACGAGTGAGGTTGGGGAATCTGTAATATGAACATAGTGGCATTCAGTTAGAATGCGTTCATTCCTAAGTAAAGCAGATGTAAAATATCAAGTTGGATTACTTTTAACCTTCTGTGGTGTAGTGGTAGAGCCTTGACTTAGTAATCATAAGTCCTTGGTTCGAGTCCCGGTCGGGGTAAAAAATAATTAATGTTTTCACATATGTAATGTGCTTATCTGGTTATTTCATGGCCCGAACGAGATTTGAAATTGAATTAAATGCTAAAATGAAGCCACGAGTGAGGTTTGGGAATCTGTAATATGAACATAGTGGCATTCAGTTAGAATGCTTTCATTCCTAAGTATAGCAGATATAAGCTATAATGTTGGATTCCTTTTAACCTTCTGTGGTGTAGTGGTAGCGCCTTGACTTAGTAATCATAAGTCCTTGGTTCAAGTCCCGGTCGGGGTAAAATATGATTCATCTTTTCACATATGTAATGTGCATATCTGGTTATTTCATGGCCCGAATGAGATTGGGAATTGAATTAAATGCTAAAATGAAGCCACGAGTGAGGTTGGGGAATCTGTAATATGAACATAGTAGCATTCAGTTAGAATGCGTTCATTCCTAAGTATAGCAAATATAAGCGATAAGGTTGGAATCCTTTTAACCTTCTGTGGTGTAGTGGTAGCGCCTTGACATAGTAATCATAAGTAATTGGTTCGAGTCCCGGTTGGGGTAAAATATGATTCATGTTTTCACATATGTAATGTGCTTATCTGGTTATTTCATGGCCCGAATGAGATTGGGAATTGAATTAAATGCTAAAATGAAGCCACGAGTGAGTTTAGGGAATCTGTAATATGAACATAGTGGCATTCAGTTAGAATGCGTTCATTCCTAAGTATAGCACATATAAGCTATAAAGTTGGATTCCTTTTAACCTTCTTTGGTGTAGTGGTAGCGCCTTGACTTAGTAATCATAAGTCCTTGGTTCGAGTCCCGGTCGGGGTAAAAAATGATTCATGTTTTCACATATGTAATGTGCTTATCTGGTTATTTCATGGCCCGAATGAGATTTGGAATTGAATTAAATGCTAAAATGAAGCCACGAGTGAGGTTGGGGAATCTGTAATATGAACATAGTTTCATTCAGTTAGAATGCGTTCATTCCTAAGTAAAGCAGATATAAGCTATAAGGTTGGATTCCTTTTAACCTTCTGTGGTGTAGTGGTAGCGCCTTGACTTAGTAATCATAAGTCCTTGGTTGAGTCAAGGTCGGGGTAAAAAATGATTCATGTTTTCACATATGTAATGTGCTTATCTGGTTATTTCATGGCCCGAATGAGATTGGGAATTGAATTAAATGCTAAAATGAAGCCACGAGGGAGGTTGGGGAATCTGTAATATGAACATAGTGGCATTCAGTTAGAATGCGTTCATTCCTAAGTATAGCAGATATAAGCTATAAGGTTGGATTCCTTTTAACCTTCTGTGGTGTAGTGGTGGCGCCTTGACTTAGTAATCATAAGACCTTGGTTCGAGTCCCGGTCAAGGTAAAAAATGATTCATGTTTTCACATATGTAATGTGCTTATCTGGTTATTTCATGGCCCGAATGAGATTGGGAATTGACTTAAAAGCTAAAATGAAGCCACGAGTGAGGTTGGGGAATCTGTAATATGAACATATTGGCATTCAGTTAGAATGCTTTCATTTCTAAGTATAGCAGACATAAGCTATAAGGTTGATTCCTTTTAACCTTCTGTGGTGTAGTGGTAGCGCCTTGACTTAGTAATCATAAGTCCTTGGTTCGAGTCCTGGTCGGGGTAAAAAATGATTCATGTTTTCACATATGTAATGTGCTTATCTGGTTATTTCATGGCCCGAATGAGATTGGGAATTGAATTAAATGCTAAAATGAAGCCACGAGTGAGGTTGGGGAATCTGTAATATGAACATAGTGGCATTCATTTAGAATACGTTCATTCCTAAGTATAGCAGATATAAGCTATAAGGTTGGATTCCTTTTAACCTTCTGTGGTGTAGTGGTAGCGCCTTGACTTAGTAATCATAAGTCCTTGGTTCGAGTCCCGGTCGGGGTAAAAAATGATTCATGTTTTCACATATGTAATGTGCTTATCTGGTTATTTCATGGCCCGAATGAGATTGGGAATTGAATTAAATGCTAAAATGAAGCCACGAGTGAGGTTGGGGAATCTGTAATATGAACATAGTGGCATTCAGTTAGAATGCGTTCATTCCTAAGTATAGCAGATGTAAAATATCAAGTTGGATTCCTTTTAACCTTCTGTGGTGTAGTGGTAGAGCCTTGACTTAGTAATCATAAATCCTTGGTTCGAGTCCCGGTCGGGGTAAAAAATAATTAATGTTTTCACATATGTAATGTGCTTATCTGGTTATTTCATGGCCCGAACGAGATTTGAAATTGAATTAAATGCTAAAATGAAGCCATGAGTGAGGTTTGGGAATCTGTAATATGAACATAGTGGCATTCAGTTAGAATGCTTTCATTCCTAAGTATAGCAGATATAAGCTATAAGGTTGGATTCCTTTTAACCTTCTGTGGTGTAGTGGTAGCGCCTTGACTTAGTAATCATAAGTCCTTGGTTCAAGTCCCGGTCGGGGTAAAATATGATTCATGTTTTCTCATATGTAATGTGCTTATCTGGTTATTTCATGGCCCGAATGAGATTGGGAATTGAATTAAATGCTAAAATTAAGCCACGAGTGAGGTTGGGGAATCTGTAATATGAACATAGTGTCATTCAGTTAGAATGCGTTCATTCCTAAGTATAGCAAATATAAGCGATAAGGTTGGAATCCTTTTAACCTTCTGTGGTGTAGTGGTAGCGCCTTGACTTAGTAATCATAAGTAATTGGTTCGAGTCCCGGTCGGGGTAAAATATGATTCATGTTTTCACATATGTAATGTGCTTATTTGGTTATTTCATGGCCCGAATGAGATTGGGAATTGAATTAAATGCTAAAATGAAGCCACGAGTGAGGTTAGGGAATCTGTAATATGAACATAGTGGCATTCAGTTAGAATGCGTTCATTCCTAAGTATAGCAGATATAAGCTATAAGGTTGGATTCCTTTTAACCTTCTGTGGTGTAGTGGTAGCGCCTTGACTTAGTAATCATAAGTCCTTGGTTCGGGTCCCGGTCGGTGTAAAAAATGATTCATGTTTTCACATATGTAATGTGAATATCTGGTTATTTCATGGCCCGAATGAGATTGGGAATTGAATTAAATGCTAAAATGAAGCCACGAGTGAGGTTGGGGAATCTGTAATATGAACATAGTTTCATTCAGTTAGAATGCGTTCATTCCTAAGTATAGCAGATATAAGCTATAAGGTTGGATTCCTTTTAACCTTCTGTGGTGTAGTGGTGGCGCCTTGACTTTGTAATCATAAGTCCTTATTTTGAGTCCCGGTTGGGGTAAAAAATGATTCATGTTTTCACATATGTAATGTGCTTATCTGGTTATTTCATGGCCCAAATGAGATTGGGAATTGAATTAAATGCTAAAATGAAGCCACGTGTGAGGTTGGGGAATCTGTAATATGAACATAGTGGCATTCAGTTAGAATGCGTTCATTCCTAAGTATAGCAGATATAAGCTATAAGGTTGGATTCCTTTTAACCTTCTGTGGTGTAGTGGTGGCGCCTTGACTTTGTAATCATAAGTCCTTATTTTGAGTCCCGGTTGGGGTAAAAAATGATTCATGTTTTCACATATGTAATGTGCTTATCTGGTTATTTCATGGCCCGAATGAGATTGGGAATTAACTTAAAAGCTAAAATGAAGCCACGAGTGAGGTTGGGGAATCTGTAATATGAACATATTGGCATTCAGTTAGAATGCGTTCATTTCTAAGTATAGCAGACATAAGCTATAAGGTTGGATTCCTTTTAACCTTCTGTGGTGTAGTGGTAGCGCCTTGACTTAGTAATCATAAGTCCTTGGTTGAGTCAATGTCGGGGTAAAAAATGATTCATGTTTTCACATATGTAATGTGCTTATATGGTTATTTCATGGCCCGAATGAGATTGGGAATTGAATTAAATGCTAAAATGAAGCCACGAGGGAGGTTGGGGAATCTGTAATATGAACATAGTGGCATTCAGTTAGAATGCGTTCATTCCTAAGTATAGCAGATATAAGCTATAAGGTTGGATTCCTTTTAACCTTCTGTGGTGTAGTGGTGGCGCCTTGACTTAGTAATCATAAGTCCTTGGTTCGAGTCCCGGTCAGGGTAAAAAATGATTCATGTTTTCACATATGTAATGTGCTTATCTGGTTATTTCATGGCCCGAATGAGATTGGGAATTGACTTAAAAGCTAAAATGAAGCCTCGAGTGAGGTTGGGGAATCTGTAATATGAACATAGTGGCAATCATTTAGAATAAGTTCATTCCTAAGTATAGAAGATATAAGCTATAAGGTTGGATTCCTTTTAACCTTCTGTGGTGTAGTGGTAGCGCCTTGACTTAGTAATCATAAGTCCTTGGTTCGAGTCCCGGTCGGGGTAAAAAATGATTCATGTTTTCACATATGTAATGTGCTTATCTGGTAATTTCATGTCCCGAATGAGATTGGGAATTGAATTAAATGCTAAAATGAAGCCACGTGTGAGGTTGGGGAATCTGTAATATGAACATAGTGGCATTCAGTTAGAATGCGTTCATTCCTATGTATAGCAGATATAAGCTATAAGGTTGGATTCCTTTTAACCTTCTGTGATGTAGTGGTAGCGCCTTGACTTAGTAATCATAAGTCCTTGTTTCGAGTCCAGGTCGGGTTAAAAAATGATTCATGTTTTCACATATGTAATCTGCTTATCTGGTTATTTCATGGCCCGAATGAGATTGGGAATTGAATTAAATGATAAAATGAAGCCACGAGTGAGGTTGGGGAATCTGTAATATGAACATAGTGGCATTCAGTTAGAATGCGTTCATTCCTAAGAATAGTAGATGTAAAATATCAAGTTGGATTAATTTTAATATTTTATGGTGTAGTGGTAGCGCCTTTACTTAGTAATCATAAGTCCTTGGTTCGAGTCCCGTTCGGGGTAAAAAATGATTCATCTTTTCACATATGTAATGTGCTTATCAGGTTATTTCATGGCCCGAATGAGATTGGGAATTGAATTAAATGCTAAAATGAAGCCACGAGTGAGGTTGGGAAATCTGTAATATGAACATAGTGGCATTCAGTTAGAATGCGTTCTTTCCTAAGCATAGCAGATATAAGCTATAAGGTTGAATTCCTTTTAACCTTCTGTGGTGTAGTGGTAGCGCCTTGACTTAGTAATCATAAGTCCTTGGTTCGAGTCCCGGTCGGGGTAAAAAATGATTCATGTTTTCACATATGTAATGTGCTTATCTGGTTATTTCATGGCCCGAATGAGATTGGGAATTGAATTAAATGCTAAAATGAAGCCACGAGTGAGGTTGAGGAATCTGTAATATGAACATAGTGGCATTCAGTTAGAATGCGTTCATTCCTAAGTATAGCAGATATAAGCTATAAGGTTGGATTCCTTTTAACCTTCTGTGGTGTATTGGTAGCGCCTTGACTTAGTAATCATAAGTCCTTGGTTCGAGTCCCGGTCGGGGTAAAAAATGATTCATGTTTTCACATATGTAATGTGCTTATCTGGTTATTTTATGGCCCGAATGAGATTGGGAATTGAATTAAATGCTAAAATGAAGCCACGAGTGAGGTTGGGGAATCTGTAATATGAACATAGTGGCATTCAGTTAGAATGCGTTCATTCCTAAGTATAGCAGATATAAGCTATAAGGTTGGATTCCTTTTAACCCTCTGTGGTGTAGTGGTAGCGCCTTGACTTAGTAATCATAAGTCCTTATTTTGAGTCCCGTTCGGGGTAAAAATGATTCATGTTTTCACACATGTAATGTGCTTATCTGGTTATTTCATGGCCCGAATGAGATTGGGAATTGAATTAAATGCTAAAATGAAGCCACGAGAGAGGTTGGGGAATCTGTAATATGAACATAGTGGCATTCAGTTAGAATTCGTTCTTTCCTAAGTATAGCAGATATAAGCTATAAGGTTGGATTACTTTTAACCTTCTATGGTGTAGTGGTAGCGCCTTGACATAGTAATCATAAGTCCTTGGTTCGAGTCTCGGTCGGGGTAAAAAATGATTCATGTTTTCACATATGTAATGTGCTTATCTGGTTATTTCATGGCCCGAATGAGATTGGGAATTGAATTAAATGCTAAAATGAAGCCACGAGTGAGGTTGGGGAATCTGTAGTATGAACATAGTGGCATTCAGTTAGAATGCGTTCATTCCTAAGAATAGCAGATGTAAAATATCAAGTTGGATTCCTTTTAACATTCTGTGGTGTAGTGGTAGCGCCTTGACTTAGTAATCATAAGTCCTTGGTTCGAATCCCGGTCGGGGTAAAAAATGATTTATGTTTTCACATGTAATGTGCTTATCTGGTTATTTCATGGCCCGAATGAGACTGGGAATTGAATTAAATGCTAAAATGAAGCCACGAGTGAGGTTGGGGAATCTGTAATATGAACATAGTGGCATTCAGTTAGAATGCGTTCATTCCTAAGTATAACAGATATAAGCTATAAGGTTGGATTCCTTTTAACCTTCTGTGGTGTAGTGGTAGCGCCTTGACTTAGTAATCATAAGTCCTTGGTTCGAGTCTCGGTCAGAGTAAAAAATGATTCATGTTTTCACATATGTAATGTGCTTATCTGGTAATTTCATGGCCAGAATGAGGTTGGGAATTGAATTAAATGCTAAAATGAAGCCACGAATGAGGTTGGGGAATCTGTAATATGAACATAGTGGCATTCAGTTAGAATGCATTCATTCCTAAGTATAGCAGATATAAGCTATAAGGTTGGATTTCTTTTAACCTTCTGTGGTGCAGTGGTAGCGCCTTGACTTAGTAATCATAAATCCTTGGTTCGAGTTCCGGTTGGGGTAAAAAATGATTCATGTTTTCACATATGTAATGTGCTTATCTGGTTATTTCATGGCCCGAATGAGGTTGGGAATTGAATTAAATGCTAAAATGAAGCCACGAATGAGGTTGGGGAATCTGTAATATGAACATAGTGGCATAGAATTCGTTCATTCCTAAGTATAGGAGATATAAGCAATATGGCTGGATTCCTTTTAACCTTCTGTGGTCTAGTGGTAGCGCCTTGACTTAGTAATCATAAGTCCTTGGCTCGAGTCCCAGTCGGGGTAAAAAATGATTCATGTTTTCACATATGTAATGTGCTTATCTGCTTATTTCATGGCCCGAATGAGATTGGGAATTGAATTAAATGCTAAAATGAAGCCACGAGTGAGGTTGGGGAATCTGTAATATGAACATAGCGGCATTTAGTTAGAATTCGTTCATTCCTAAGTATAGCAGATATAAGCTATAAGGTTGGATTCCTTTTAACCTTCTGTGGTGTAGTGGTAGCGCCTTGACTTAGTAATCATAAGTCCTTGGTTCGAGTCCCGGTCGGGGTAAAAAATGATTCATGTTTTCACATAAGTAATGTGCTTATCTGGTTATTTCATGGCCCGAATGAGATTGGGAATTGAATTAAATGCTAAAATGAAGCCACGAGTGAGGTTGGGGAATCTGTAATATGAACATAGTGGCATTCAGTTAGAATGCGTTCATTCCTAAGTATAGCAGATGTAAAATATCAAGTTGGATTCCTTTTAACCTTCTGTGGTGTAGTGGTAGAGCCTTGACTTAGTAATCATAAATCCTTGGTTCGAGTCCCGGTCGGGGTAAAAAATAATTAATGTTTTCACATATGTAATGTGCTTATCTGGTTATTTCATGGCCCGAACGAGATTTGAAATTGAATTAAATGCTAAAATGAAGCCATGAGTGAGGTTTGGGAATCTGTAATATGAACATAGTGGCATTCAGTTAGAATGCTTTCATTCCTAAGTATAGCAGATATAAGCTATAAGGTTGGATTCCTTTTAACCTTCTGTGGTGTAGTGGTAGCGCCTTGACTTAGTAATCATAAGTCCTTGGTTCAAGTCCCGGTCGGGGTAAAATATGATTCATGTTTTCTCATATGTAATGTGCTTATCTGGTTATTTCATGGCCCGAATGAGATTGGGAATTGAATTAAATGCTAAAATGAAGCCACGAGTGAGGTTGGGGAATCTGTAATATGAACATAGTGTCATTCAGTTAGAATGCGTTCATTCCTAAGTATAGCAAATATAAGCGATATGGTTGGAATCCTTTTAACCTTCTGTGGTGTAGTGGTAGCGCCTTGACTTAGTAATCATAAGTAATTGGTTCGAGTCCCAGTCGGGGTAAAATATGATTCATGTTTTCACATATGTAATGTGCTTATTTGGTTATTTCATGGCCCGAATGAGATTGGGAATTGAATTAAATGCTAAAATGAAGCCACGAGTGAGGTTAGGGAATCTGTAATATGAACATAGTGGCATTCAGTTAGAATGCGTTCATTCCTAAGTATAGCAGATATAAGCTATAAGGTTGGATTCCTTTTAACCTTCTGTGGTGTAGTGGTAGCGCCTTGACTTAGTAATCATAAGTCCTTGGTTCGGGTCCCGGTCGGGGTAAAAAATGATTCATGTTTTCACATATGTAATGTGCTTATCTGGTTATTTCATGGCCCGAATGAGATTGGGAATTGAATTAAATGCTAAAATGAAGCCACGAGTGAGGTTGGGGAATCTGTAATATGAACATAGTTTCATTCAGTTAGAATGCGTTCATTCCTAAGTATAGCAGATATAAGCTATAAGGTTGGATTCCTTTTAACCTTCTGTGGTGTAGTGGTGGCGCCTTGACTTTGTAATCATAAGTCCTTATTTTGACTCCCGGTTGGGGTAAAAAATGATTCATGTTTTCACATATGTAATGTGCTTATCTGGTTATTTCATGGCCCAAATGAGATTGGGAATTGAATTAAATGCTAAAATGAAGCCACGTGTGAGGTTGGGGAATCTGTAATATGAACATAGTGGCATTCAGTTAGAATGCGTTCATTCCTAAGTATAGCAGATATAAGCTATAAGGTTGGATTCCTTTTAACCTTCTGTGGTGTAGTGGTGGCGTCTTGACTTAGTAATCATAAGTCCTTGGTTCGGGTCCCGGTCAGGGTAAAAAATGATTCATGTTTTCACATATGTAATGTGCTTATCTGGTTATTTCATGGCCCGAATGAGATTGGGAATTAACTTAAAAGCTAAAATGAAGCCACGAGTGAGGTTGGGGAATCTGTAATATGAACATATTGGCATTAAGTTAGAATGCGTTCATTTCTAAGTATAGCAGACATAAGCTATAAGGTTGGATTCCTTTTAACCTTCTGTGGTGTAGTGGTAGCGCCTTGACTTAGTAATCATAAGTCCTTGGTTGAGTCAATGTCGGGGTAAAAAATGATTCATGTTTTCACATATGTAATGTGCTTATCTGGTTATTTCATGGCCCGAATGAGATTGGGAATTGAATTAAATGCTAAAATGAAGCCACGAGGGAGGTTGGGGAATCTGTAATATGAACATAGTGGCATTCAGTTAGAATGCGTTCATTCCTAAGTATAGCAGATATAAGCTATAAGGTTGGATTCCTTTTAACCTTCTGTGGTGTAGTGGTGGCGCCTTGACTTAGTAATCATAAGTCCTTGGTTCGAGTCCCGGTCAGGGTAAAAAATGATTCATGTTTTCACATATGTAATGTGCTTATCTGGTTATTTCATGGCCCGAATGAGATTGGGAATTGACTTAAAAGCTAAAATGAAGCCACAACTGAGGTTGGGGAATCTGTAATATGAACATATTGGCATTCAGTTAGAATGCGTTCATTTTTAAGTATAGCAGACATAAGCTATTAGGTTGGATTCCTTTTAACCTTCTGTGGTGCAGTGGTGGCGCCTTGACTTAGTAATCATAAGTCCTTGGTTCGAGTCCCGGTCAGGGTAAAAAATGATTCATGTTTTCACATATGTAATGTGCTTATCTGGTTATTTCATGGCCCGAATGAGATTGGGAATTGACTTAAAAGCTAAAATGAAGCCACAACTGAGGTTGGGGAATCTGTAATATGAACATATTGGCATTCAGTTAGAATGCGTTCATTCCTAAGTATAGAAGATATAAGCTATAAGGTTGGATTCCTTTTAACCTTCTGTGATGTAGTGGTAGCGGCTTGACTTAGTAATCATAAGTCCTTGGTTCGAGTCCCGGTCGGGGTAAAAAATGATTCATGTTTTCACATATGTAATGTGCTTATCTGGTAATTTCATGTCCCGAATGAGATTGGGAATTGAATTAAATGCTAAAATGAAGCCACGTGTGAGGTTGGGGAATCTGTAATATGAACATAGTGGCATTCAGTTAGAATGCGTTCATTCCTAAGTATAGCAGATATAAGCTATAGGTTGGATTCCTTTTAACCTTCTGTGATGTAGTGGTAGCGCCTTGACTTAGTAATCATAAGTCCTTGTTTCGAGTCCAGGTCGGGTTAAAAAATGATTCATGTTTTCACATATGTAATGTGCTTATCTGGTTATTTCATGGCCCAAATGAGATTGGAAATTGAATTAAATGCTAAAATGAAGCCACGAGTGAGGTTGGGGAATCTGTAATATGAACATAGTGGCATTCAGTTAGAATGCGTTCATTCCTAAGTATAGTAGATGTAAAATATCAAGTTGGATTAATTTTAATATTTTATGGTGTAGTGGTAACGCCTTTACTTAGTAATCATAAGTCCTTGGTTCGAGTCCCGTTCGGGGTAAAAAATGATTCATCTTTTCACATATGTAATGTGCTTATCAGGTTATTTCATGGCCCGAATGAGATTGGGAATTGAATTAAATGCTAAAATGAAGCCACGAGTGAGGTTGGGAAATCTGTAATATGAACATAGTGGCATTCAGTTAGAATGCGTTCTTTCCTAAGTATAGCAGATATAAGCTATAAGGTTGAATTCCTTTTAACCTTCTGTGGTGTAGTGGTAGCGCCTTGACTTAGTAATCATAAGTCCTTGGTTCGAGTCCCGGTCGGGGTAAAAAATGATTCATGTTTTCACATATGTAATGTGCTTATCTGGTTATTTCATGGCCCGAATGAGATTGGGAATTGAATTAAATGCTAAAATGAAGCCACGAGTGAGGTTGGGGAATCTGTAATATGAACATAGTGTCATTCAGTTAGAATGCGTTCATTCCTAAGTATAGCAAATATAAGCGATATGGTTGGAATCCTTTTAACCTTCTGTGGTGTAGTGGTAGCGCCTTGACTTAGTAATCATAAGTAATTGGTTCGAGTCCCGGTCGGGGTAAAATATGATTCATGTTTTCACATATGTAATGTGCTTATTTGGTTATTTCATGGCCCGAATGAGATTGGGAATTGAATTAAATGCTAAAATGAAGCCACGAGTGAGGTTAGGGAATCTGTAATATGAACATAGTGGCATTCAGTTAGAATGCGTTCATTCCTAAGTATAGCAGATATAAGCTATAAGGTTGGATTCCTTTTAACCTTCTGTGGTGTAGTGGTAGCGCCTTGACTTAGTAATCATAAGTCCTTGGTTCGGGTCCCGGTCGGGGTAAAAAATGATTCATGTTTTCACATATGTAATGTGCTTATCTGGTTATTTCATGGCCCGAATGAGATTGGGAATTGAATTAAATGCTAAAATGAAGCCACGAGTGAGGTTGGGGAATCTGTAATATGAACATAGTTTCATTCAGTTAGAATGCGTTCATTCCTAAGTATAGCAGATATAAGCTATAAGGTTGGATTCCTTTTAACCTTCTGTGGTGTAGTGGTGGCGCCTTGACTTTGTAATCATAAGTCCTTATTTTGACTCCCGGTTGGGGTAAAAAATGATTCATGTTTTCACATATGTAATGTGCTTATCTGGTTATTTCATGGCCCAAATGAGATTGGGAATTGAATTAAATGCTAAAATGAAGCCACGTGTGAGGTTGGGGAATCTGTAATATGAACATAGTGGCATTCAGTTAGAATGCGTTCATTCCTAAGTATAGCAGATATAAGCTATAAGGTTGGATTCCTTTTAACCTTCTGTGGTGTAGTGGTGGCGTCTTGACTTAGTAATCATAAGTCCTTGGTTCGGGTCCCGGTCAGGGTAAAAAATGATTCATGTTTTCACATATGTAATGTGCTTATCTGGTTATTTCATGGCCCGAATGAGATTGGGAATTAACTTAAAAGCTAAAATGAAGCCACGAGTGAGGTTGGGGAATCTGTAATATGAACATATTGGCATTAAGTTAGAATGCGTTCATTTCTAAGTATAGCAGACATAAGCTATAAGGTTGGATTCCTTTTAACCTTCTGTGGTGTAGTGGTAGCGCCTTGACTTAGTAATCATAAGTCCTTGGTTGAGTCAATGTCGGGGTAAAAAATGATTCATGTTTTCACATATGTAATGTGCTTATCTGGTTATTTCATGGCCCGAATGAGATTGGGAATTGAATTAAATGCTAAAATGAAGCCACGAGGGAGGTTGGGGAATCTGTAATATGAACATAGTGGCATTCAGTTAGAATGCGTTCATTCCTAAGTATAGCAGATATAAGCTATAAGGTTGGATTCCTTTTAACCTTCTGTGGTGTAGTGGTGGCGCCTTGACTTAGTAATCATAAGTCCTTGGTTCGAGTCCCGGTCAGGGTAAAAAATGATTCATGTTTTCACATATGTAATGTGCTTATCTGGTTACTTCATGGCCCGAATGAGATTGGGAATTGACTTAAAAGCTAAAATGAAGCCACAACTGAGGTTGGGGAATCTGTAATATGAACATATTGGCATTCAGTTAGAATGCGTTCATTTTTAAGTATAGCAGACATAAGCTATAAGGTTGGATTCCTTTTAACCTTCTGTGGTGCAGTGGTGGCGCCTTGACTTAGTAATCATAAGTCCTTGGTTCGAGTCCCGGTCAGGGTAAAAAATGATTCATGTTTTCACATATGTAATGTGCTTATCTGGTTATTTCATGGCCCGAATGAGATTGGGAATTGACTTAAAAGCTAAAATGAAGCCACAACTGAGGTTGGGGAATCTGTAATATGAACATATTGGCATTCAGTTAGAATGCGTTCATTCCTAAGTATAGAAGATATAAGCTATAAGGTTGGATTCCTTTTAACCTTCTGTGGTGTAGTGGTAGCGGCTTGACTTAGTAATCATAAGTCCTTGGTTCGAGTCCCGGTCGGGGTAAAAAATGATTCATGTTTTCACATATGTAATGTGCTTATCTGGTAATTTCATGTCCCGAATGAGATTGGGAATTGAATTAAATGCTAAAATGAAGCCACGTGTGAGGTTGGGGAATCTGTAATATGAACATAGTGGCATTCAGTTAGAATGCGTTCATTCCTAAGTATAGCAGATATAAGCTATAGGTTGGATTCCTTTTAACCTTCTGTGATGTAGTGGTAGCGCCTTGACTTAGTAATCATAAGTCCTTGTTTCGAGTCCAGGTCGGGTTAAAAAATGATTCATGTTTTCACATATGTAATCTGCTTATCTGGTTATTTCATGGCCCGAATGAGATTGGGAATTGAATTAAATGCTAAAATGAAGCCACGAGTGAGGTTGGGGAATCTGTAATATGAACATAGTGGCATTCAGTTAGAATGCGTTCATTCCTAAGTATAGTAGATGTAAAATATCAAGTTGGATTAATTTTAATATTTTATGGTGTAGTGGTAGCGCCTTTACTTAGTAATCATAAGTCCTTGGTTCGAGTCCCGTTCGGGGTAAAAAATGATTCATCTTTTCACATATGTAATGTGCTTATCAGGTTATTTCATGGCCCGAATGAGATTGGGAATTGAATTAAATGCTAAAATGAAGCCACGAGTGAGGTTGGGAAATCTGTAATATGAACATAGTGGCATTCAGTTAGAATGCGTTCTTTCCTAAGTATAGCAGATATAAGCTATAAGGTTGAATTCCTTTTAACCTTCTGTGGTGTAGTGGTAGCGCCTTGACTTAGTAATCATAAGTCCTTGGTTCGAGTCCCGGTCGGGGTAAAAAATGATTCATGTTTTCACATATGTAATGTGCTTATCTGGTTATTTCATGGCCCGAATGAGATTGGGAATTGAATTAAATGCTAAAATGAAGCCACGAGTGAGGTTGAGGAATCTGTAATATGAACATAGTGGCATTCAGTTAGAATGCGTTCATTCCTAAGTATAGCAGATATAAGCTATAAGGTTGGATTCCTTTTAACCTTCTGTGGTGTATTGGTAGCGCCTTGACTTAGTAATCATAAGTCCTTGGTTCGAGTCCCGGTCGGGGTAAAAAATGATTCATGTTTTCACATATGTAATGTGCTTATCTGGTTATTTTATGGCCCGAATGAGATTGGGAATTGAATTAAATGCTAAAATGAAGCCACGAGTGAGGTTGGGGAATCTGTAATATGAACATAGTGGCATTCAGTTAGAATGCGTTCATTCCTAAGTATAGCAGATATAAGCTATAAGGTTGGATTCCTTTTAACCCTCTGTGGTGTAGTGGTAGCGCCTTGACTTAGTAATCATAAGTCCTTATTTTGAGTCCCGTTCGGGGTAAAAAATGATTCATGTTTTCACACATGTAATGTGCTTATCTGGTTATTTCATGGCCCGAATGAGATTGGGAATTGAATTAAATGCTAAAATGAAGCCACGAGAGAGGTTGGGGAATCTGTAATATGAACATAGTGGCATTCAGTTAGAATTCGTTCATTCCTAAGTATAGCAGATATAAGCTATAAGGTTGGATTACTTTTAACCTTCTATGGTGTAGTGGTAGCGCCTTGACATAGTAATCATAAGTCCTTGGTTCGAGTCTCGGTCGGGGTAAAAAATGATTCATGTTTTCACATATGTAATGTGCTTATCTGGTTATTTCATGGCCCGAATGAGATTGGGAATTGAATTAAATGCTAAAATGAAGCCACGAGTGAGGTTGGGGAATCTGTAGTATGAACATAGTGGCATTCAGTTAGAATGCGTTCATTCCTAAGTATAGCAGATGTAAAATATCAAGTTGGATTCCTTTTAACATTCTGTGGTGTAGTGGTAGCGCCTTGACTTAGTAATCATAAGTCCTTGGTTCGAATCCCGGTCGGGGTAAAAAATGATTTATGTTTTCACATGTAATGTGCTTATCTGGTTATTTCATGGCCCGAATGAGACTGGGAATTGAATTAAATGCTAAAATGAAGCCACGAGTGAGGTTGGGGAATCTGTAATATGAACATAGTGGCATTCAGTTAGAATGCGTTCATTCCTAAGTATAACAGATATAAGCTATAAGGTTGGATTCCTTTTAACCTTCTGTGGTGTAGTGGTAGCGCCTTGACTTAGTAATCATAAGTCCTTGGTTCGAGTCTCAGTCAGAGTAAAAAATGATTCATGTTTTCACATATGTAATGTGCTTATCTGGTAATTTCATGGCCAGAATGAGGTTGGGAATTGAATTAAATGCTAAAATGAAGCCACGAATGAGGTTGGGGAATCTGTAATATGAACATAGTGGCATTCAGTTAGAATGCATTCATTCCTAAGTATAGCAGATATAAGCTATAAGGTTGGATTTCTTTTAACCTTCTGTGGTGCAGTGGTAGCGCCTTGACTTAGTAATCATAAATCCTTGGTTCGAGTTCCGGTTGGGGTAAAAAATGATTCATGTTTTCACATATGTAATGTGCTTATCTGGTTATTTCATGGCCCGAATGAGGTTGGGAATTGAATTAAATGCTAAAATGAAGCCACGAATGAGGTTGGGGAATCTGTAATATGAACATAGTGGCATAGAATTCGTTCATTCCTAAGTATAGGAGATATAAGCAATATGGCTGGATTCCTTTTAACCTTCTGTGGTCTAGTGGTAGCGCCTTGACTTAGTAATCATAAGTCCTTGGCTCGAGTCCCAGTCGGGGTAAAAAATGATTCATGTTTTCACATATGTAATGTGCTTATCTGCTTATTTCATGGCCCGAATGAGATTGGGAATTGAATTAAATGCTAAAATGAAGCCACGAGTGAGGTTGGGGAATCTGTAATATGAACATAGCGGCATTTAGTTAGAATTCGTTCATTCCTAAGTATAGCAGATATAAGCTATAAGGTTGGATTCCTTTTAACCTTCTGTGGTGTAGTGGTAGCGCCTTGACTTAGTAATCATAAGTCCTTGGTTCGAGTCCCGGTCGGGGTAAAAAATGATTCATGTTTTCACATAAGTAATGTGCTTATCTGGTTATTTCATGGCCCGAATGAGATTGGGAATTGAATTAAATGCTAAAATGAAGCCACGAGTGAGGTTGGGGAATCTGTAATATGAACATAGTGGCATTCAGTTAGAATGCGTTCATTCCTAAGTATAGCAGATGTAAAATATCAAGTTGGATTCCTTTTAACCTTCTGTGGTGTAGTGGTAGAGCCTTGACTTAGTAATCATAAATCCTTGGTTCGAGTCCCGGTCGGGGTAAAAAATAATTAATGTTTTCACATATGTAATGTGCTTATCTGGTTATTTCATGGCCCGAACGAGATTTGAAATTGAATTAAATGCTAAAATGAAGCCATGAGTGAGGTTTGGGAATCTGTAATATGAACATAGTGGCATTCAGTTAGAATGCTTTCATTCCTAAGTATAGCAGATATAAGCTATAAGGTTGGATTCCTTTTAACCTTCTGTGGTGTAGTGGTAGCGCCTTGACTTAGTAATCATAAGTCCTTGGTTCAAGTCCCGGTCGGGGTAAAATATGATTCATGTTTTCTCATATGTAATGTGCTTATCTGGTTATTTCATGGCCCGAATGAGATTGGGAATTGAATTAAATGCTAAAATGAAGCCACGAGTGAGGTTGGGGAATCTGTAATATGAACATAGTGTCATTCAGTTAGAATGCGTTCATTCCTAAGTATAGCAAATATAAGCGATATGGTTGGAATCCTTTTAACCTTCTGTGGTGTAGTGGTAGCGCCTTGACTTAGTAATCATAAGTAATTGGTTCGAGTCCCGGTCGGGGTAAAATATGATTCATGTTTTCACATATGTAATGTGCTTATTTGGTTATTTCATGGCCCGAATGAGATTGGGAATTGAATTAAATGCTAAAATGAAGCCACGAGTGAGGTTAGGGAATCTGTAATATGAACATAGTGGCATTCAGTTAGAATGCGTTCATTCCTAAGTATAGCAGATATAAGCTATAAGGTTGGATTCCTTTTAACCTTCTGTGGTGTAGTGGTAGCGCCTTGACTTAGTAATCATAAGTCCTTGGTTCGGGTCCCGGTCGGGGTAAAAAATGATTCATGTTTTCACATATGTAATGTGCTTATCTGGTTATTTCATGGCCCGAATGAGATTGGGAATTGAATTAAATGCTAAAATGAAGCCACGAGTGAGGTTGGGGAATCTGTAATATGAACATAGTTTCATTCAGTTAGAATGCGTTCATTCCTAAGTATAGCAGATATAAGCTATAAGGTTGGATTCCTTTTAACCTTCTGTGGTGTAGTGGTGGCGCCTTGACTTTGTAATCATAAGTCCTTATTTTGACTCCCGGTTGGGGTAAAAAATGATTCATGTTTTCACATATGTAATGTGCTTATCTGGTTATTTCATGGCCCAAATGAGATTGGGAATTGAATTAAATGCTAAAATGAAGCCACGTGTGAGGTTGGGGAATCTGTAATATGAACATAGTGGCATTCAGTTAGAATGCGTTCATTCCTAAGTATAGCAGATATAAGCTATAAGGTTGGATTCCTTTTAACCTTCTGTGGTGTAGTGGTGGCGTCTTGACTTAGTAATCATAAGTCCTTGGTTCGGGTCCCGGTCAGGGTAAAAAATGATTCATGTTTTCACATATGTAATGTGCTTATCTGGTTATTTCATGGCCCGAATGAGATTGGGAATTAACTTAAAAGCTAAAATGAAGCCACGAGTGAGGTTGGGGAATCTGTAATATGAACATATTGGCATTAAGTTAGAATGCGTTCATTTCTAAGTATAGCAGACATAAGCTATAAGGTTGGATTCCTTTTAACCTTCTGTGGTGTAGTGGTAGCGCCTTGACTTAGTAATCATAAGTCCTTGGTTGAGTCAATGTCGGGGTAAAAAATGATTCATGTTTTCACATATGTAATGTGCTTATCTGGTTATTTCATGGCCCGAATGAGATTGGGAATTGAATTAAATGCTAAAATGAAGCCACGAGGGAGGTTGGGGAATCTGTAATATGAACATAGTGGCATTCAGTTAGAATGCGTTCATTCCTAAGTATAGCAGATATAAGCTATAAGGTTGGATTCCTTTTAACCTTCTGTGGTGTAGTGGTGGCGCCTTGACTTAGTAATCATAAGTCCTTGGTTCGAGTCCCGGTCAGGGTAAAAAATGATTCATGTTTTCACATATGTAATGTGCTTATCTGGTTATTTCATGGCCCGAATGAGATTGGGAATTGACTTAAAAGCTAAAATGAAGCCACAACTGAGGTTGGGGAATCTGTAATATGAACATATTGGCATTCAGTTAGAATGCGTTCATTTTTAAGTATAGCAGACATAAGCTATAAGGTTGGATTCCTTTTAACCTTCTGTGGTGCAGTGGTGGCGCCTTGACTTAGTAATCATAAGTCCTTGGTTCGAGTCCCGGTCAGGGTAAAAAATGATTCATGTTTTCACATATGTAATGTGCTTATCTGGTTATTTCATGGCCCGAATGAGATTGGGAATTGACTTAAAAGCTAAAATGAAGCCACAACTGAGGTTGGGGAATCTGTAATATGAACATATTGGCATTCAGTTAGAATGCGTTCATTCCTAAGTATAGAAGATATAAGCTATAAGGTTGGATTCCTTTTAACCTTCTGTGGTGTAGTGGTAGCGGCTTGACTTAGTAATCATAAGTCCTTGGTTCGAGTCCCGGTCGGGGTAAAAAATGATTCATGTTTTCACATATGTAATGTGCTTATCTGGTAATTTCATGTCCCGAATGAGATTGGGAATTGAATTAAATGCTAAAATGAAGCCACGTGTGAGGTTGGGGAATCTGTAATATGAACATAGTGGCATTCAGTTAGAATGCGTTCATTCCTAAGTATAGCAGATATAAGCTATAGGTTGGATTCCTTTTAACCTTCTGTGATGTAGTGGTAGCGCCTTGACTTAGTAATCATAAGTCCTTGTTTCGAGTCCAGGTCGGGTTAAAAAATGATTCATGTTTTCACATATGTAATCTGCTTATCTGGTTATTTCATGGCCCGAATGAGATTGGGAATTGAATTAAATGCTAAAATGAAGCCACGAGTGAGGTTGGGGAATCTGTAATATGAACATAGTGGCATTCAGTTAGAATGCGTTCATTCCTAAGTATAGTAGATGTAAAATATCAAGTTGGATTAATTTTAATATTTTATGGTGTAGTGGTAGCGCCTTTACTTAGTAATCATAAGTCCTTGGTTCGAGTCCCGTTCGGGGTAAAAAATGATTCATCTTTTCACATATGTAATGTGCTTATCAGGTTATTTCATGGCCCGAATGAGATTGGGAATTGAATTAAATGCTAAAATGAAGCCACGAGTGAGGTTGGGAAATCTGTAATATGAACATAGTGGCATTCAGTTAGAATGCGTTCTTTCCTAAGTATAGCAGATATAAGCTATAAGGTTGAATTCCTTTTAACCTGCTGTGGTGTAGTGGTAGCGCCTTGACTTAGTAATCATAAGTCCTTGGTTCGAGTCCCGGTCGGGGTAAAAAATGATTCATGTTTTCACATATGTAATGTGCTTATCTGGTTATTTCATGGCCCGAATGAGATTGGGAATTGAATTAAATGCTAAAATGAAGCCACGAGTGAGGTTGAGGAATCTGTAATATGAACATAGTGGCATTCAGTTAGAATGCGTTCATTCCTAAGTATAGCAGATATAAGCTATAAGGTTGAATTCCTTTTAACCTTCTGTGGTGTATTGGTAGCGCCTTGACTTAGTAATCATAAGTCCTTGGTTTTAGTCCCGGTCGTGGTAAAAAATGATTCATGTTTTCACATATGTAATGTGCTTATCTGGTTATTTTATGTCCCGAATGAGATTGGGAATTGAATTAAATGCTAAAATGAAGCCACAAGTGAGGTTGGGGAATCTGTAATATGAACATAGTGGCATTCAGTTAGAATGCGTTCATTCCTAAGTATAGCAGATATAAGCTAAAAGGTTGGATTCCTTTTAACCCTCTGTGGTGTAGTGGTAGCGCCTTGACTTAGTAATCATAAGTGCTTATTTTGAGTCCCGTTCGGGGTAAAAAATGATTCATGTTTTCACACATGTAATGTGCTTATCTGGTTATTTCATGGCCCGAATGAGATTGGGAATTGAATTAAATGCTAAAATGAAGCCACGAGTGAGGTTGGGGAATCTGTAATATGAACATAGTGGCATTCAGTTAGAATGCGTTCATTGCTAAGTATAGCAGATATAAGCTATAAGGTTGGATTCCTTTTAACCTTCTGTGGTGTAGTGGTAGCGCCTTGACTTAGTAATCATAAGTCCTTGGTTGAGTCCCGTTCGGGGTAAAAAATGATTCATGTTTTCACATATGTAATGTGCTTATCTGGTTATTTCATGGCCCGAATGAGATTGGGAATTGAATTAAATGCTAAAATGAAGTCACGAGTGAGGTTGGGGAATCTGTAATATGAACATAGTGGCATTCAGTTAGAATTCGTTCTTTCCTAAGTATAGCAGATATAAGCTATAAGGTTGGATTACTTTTAACCTTCTATGGTGTAGTGGTAGCGCCTTGACATAGTAATCATAAGTCCTTGGTTCGAGTCTCGGTCGGGGTAAAAAATGATTCATGTTTTCACATATGTAATGTGCTTATCTGGTTATTTCATGGCCCGAATGAGATTGGGAATTGAATTAAATTCTAAAATGAAGCCACGAGTGAGGTTGGGGAATCTGTAGTATGAACATAGTGGCATTCAGTTAGAATGCGTTCATTCCTAAGTATAGCAGATGTAAAATATCAAGTTGGATTCCTTTTAACATTCTGTGGTGTAGTGGTAGCGCCTTGACTTAGTAATCATAAGTCCTTGGTTCGAATCCCGGTCGGGGTAAAAAATGATTTATGTTTTCACATGTAATGTGCTTATCTGGTTATTTCATGGCACGAATGAGACTGGGAATTGAATTAAATGCTAAAATGAAGCCACGAGTGAGGTTGGGGAATCTGTAATATGAACATAGTGGCATTCAGTTAGAATGCGTTCATTCCTAAGTATAACAGATATAAGCTATAAGGTTGGATTCCTTTTAACCTTCTGTGGTGTAGTGGTGGCGCCTTGACTTTGTAATCATAAGTCCTTATTTTGACTCCCGGTTGGGGTAAAAAATGATTCATGTTTTCACATATGTAATGTGCTTATCTGGTTATTTCATGGCCCAAATGAGATTGGGAATTGAATTAAATGCTAAAATGAAGCCACGTGTGAGGTTGGGGAATCTGTAATATGAACATAGTGGCATTCAGTTAGAATGCGTTCATTCCTAAGTATAGCAGATATAAGCTATAAGGTTGGATTCCTTTTAACCTTCTGTGGTGTAGTGGTGGCGTCTTGACTTAGTAATCATAAGTCCTTGGTTCGGGTCCCGGTCAGGGTAAAAAATGATTCATGTTTTCACATATGTAATGTGCTTATCTGGTTATTTCATGGCCCGAATGAGATTGGGAATTAACTTAAAAGCTAAAATGAAGCCACGAGTGAGGTTGGGGAATCTGTAATATGAACATATTGGCATTTAGTTAGAATGCGTTCATTTCTAAGAATAGCAGACATAAGCTATAAGGTTGGATTCCTTTTAACCTTCTGTGGTGTAGTGGTAGCGCCTTGACTTAGTAATCATAAGTCCTTGGTTGAGTCAATGTCGGGGTAAAAAATGATTCATGTTTTCACATATGTAATGTGCTTATCTGGTTATTTCATGGCCCGAATGAGATTGGGAATTGAATTAAATGCTAAAATGAAGCCACGAGGGAGGTTGGGGAATCTGTAATATGAACATAGTGGCATTCAGTTAGAATGCGTTCATTCCTAAGTATAGCAGATATAAGCTATAAGGTTGGATTCCTTTTAACCTTCTGTGGTGTAGTGGTGGCGCCTTGACTTAGTAATCATAAGTCCTTGGTTCGAGTCCCGGTCAGGGTAAAAAATGATTCATGTTTTCACATATGTAATGTGCTTATCTGGTTATTTCATGGCCCGAATGAGATTGGGAATTGACTTAAAAGCTAAAATGAAGCCACAACTGAGGTTGGGGAATCTGTAATATGAACATATTGGCATTCAGTTAGAATGCGTTCATTTTTAAGTATAGCAGACATAAGCTATAAGGTTGGATTCCTTTTAACCTTCTGTGGTGCAGTGGTGGCGCCTTGACTTAGTAATCATAAGTCCTTGGTTCGAGTCCCGCTCAGGGTAAAAAATGATTCATGTTTTCACATATGTAATGTGCTTATCTGGTTATTTCATGGCCCGAATGAGATTGGGAATTGACTTAAAAGCTAAAATGAAGCCACAACTGAGGTTGGGGAATCTGTAATATGAACATATTGGCATTCAGTTAGAATGCGTTCATTCCTAAGTATAGAAGATATAAGCTATAAGGTTGGATTCCTTTTAACCTTCTGTGGTGTAGTGGTAGCGGCTTGACTTAGTAATCATAAGTCCTTGGTTCGAGTCCCGGTCGGGGTAAAAAATGATTCATGTTTTCACATATGTAATGTGCTTATCTGGTAATTTCATGTCCCGAATGAGATTGGGAATTGAATTAAATGCTAAAATGAAGCCACGTGTGAGGTTGGGGAATCTGTAATATGAACATAGTGGCATTCAGTTAGAATGCGTTCATTCCTAAGTATAGCAGATATAAGCTATAGGTTGGATTCCTTTTAACCTTCTGTGATGTAGTGGTAGCGCCTTGACTTAGTAATCATAAGTCCTTGTTTCGAGTCCAGGTCGGGTTAAAAAATGATTCATGTTTTCACATATGTAATCTGCTTATCTGGTTATTTCATGGCCCGAATGAGATTGGGAATTGAATTAAATGCTAAAATGAAGCCACGAGTGAGGTTGGGGAATCTGTAATATGAACATAGTGGCATTCAGTTAGAATGCGTTCATTCCTAAGTATAGTAGATGTAAAATATCAAGTTGGATTAATTTTAATATTTTATGGTGTAGTGGTAGCGCCTTTACTTAGTAATCATAAGTCCTTGGTTCGAGTCCCGTTCGGGGTAAAAAATGATTCATCTTTTCACATATGTAATGTGCTTATCAGGTTATTTCATGGCCCGAATGAGATTGGGAATTGAATTAAATGCTAAAATGAAGCCACGAGTGAGGTTGGGAAATCTGTAATATGAACATAGTGGCATTCAGTTAGAATGCGTTCATTCCTAAGTATAGCAGATATAAGCTATAAGGTTGGATTCCTTTTAACCTTCTGTGGTGTAGTGGTAGCGCCTTGACTTAGTAATCATAAGTCCTTGGTTCGAGTCTCGGTCAGAGTAAAAAATGATTCATGTTTTCACATATGTAATGTGCTTATCTGGTAATTTCATGGCCAGAATGAGGTTGGGAATTGAATTAAATGCTAAAATGAAGCCACGAATGAGGTTGGGGAATCTGTAATATGAACATAGTGGCATTCAGTTAGAATGCATTCATTCCTAAGTATAGCAGATATAAGCTATAAGGTTGGATTTCTTTTAACCTTCTGTGGTGCAGTGGTAGCGCCTTGACTTAGTAATCATAAATCCTTGGTTCGAGTTCCGGTTGGGGTAAAAAATGATTCATGTTTTCACATATGTAATGTGCTTATCTGGTTATTTCATGGCCCGAATGAGGTTGGGAATTGAATTAAATGCTAAAATGAAGCCACGAATGAGGTTGGGGAATCTGTAATATGAACATAGTGGCATAGAATTCGTTCATTCCTAAGTATAGGAGATATAAGCAATATGGCTGGATTCCTTTTAACCTTCTGTGGTCTAGTGGTAGCGCCTTGACTTAGTAATCATAAGTCCTTGGCTCGAGTCCCAGTCGGGGTAAAAAATGATTCATGTTTTCACATATGTAATGTGCTTATCTGCTTATTTCATGGCCCGAATGAGATTGGGAATTGAATTAAATGCTAAAATGAAGCCACGAGTGAGGTTGGGGAATCTGTAATATGAACATAGCGGCATTTAGTTAGAATTCGTTCATTCCTAAGTATAGCAGATATAAGCTATAAGGTTGGATTCCTTTTAACCTTCTGTGGTGTAGTGGTAGCGCCTTGACTTAGTAATCATAAGTCCTTGGTTCGAGTCCCGGTCGGGGTAAAAAATGATTCATGTTTTCACATAAGTAATGTGCTTATCTGGTTATTTCATGGCCCGAATGAGATTGGGAATTGAATTAAATGCTAAAATGAAGCCACGAGTGAGGTTGGGGAATCTGTAATATGAACATAGTGGCATTCAGTTAGAATGCGTTCATTCCTAAGTATAGCAGATGTAAAATATCAAGTTGGATTCCTTTTAACCTTCTGTGGTGTAGTGGTAGAGCCTTGACTTAGTAATCATAAATCCTTGGTTCGAGTCCCGGTCGGGGTAAAAAATAATTAATGTTTTCACATATGTAATGTGCTTATCTGGTTATTTCATGGCCCGAACGAGATTTGAAATTGAATTAAATGCTAAAATGAAGCCATGAGTGAGGTTTGGGAATCTGTAATATGAACATAGTGGCATTCAGTTAGAATGCTTTCATTCCTAAGTATAGCAGATATAAGCTATAAGGTTGGATTCCTTTTAACCTTCTGTGGTGTAGTGGTAGCGCCTTGACTTAGTAATCATAAGTCCTTGGTTCAAGTCCCGGTCGGGGTAAAATATGATTCATGTTTTCTCATATGTAATGTGCTTATCTGGTTATTTCATGGCCCGAATGAGATTGGGAATTGAATTAAATGCTAAAATGAAGCCACGAGTGAGGTTGGGGAATCTGTAATATGAACATAGTGTCATTCAGTTAGAATGCGTTCATTCCTAAGTATAGCAAATATAAGCGATATGGTTGGAATCCTTTTAACCTTCTGTGGTGTAGTGGTAGCGCCTTGACTTAGTAATCATAAGTAATTGGTTCGAGTCCCGGTCGGGGTAAAATATGATTCATGTTTTCACATATGTAATGTGCTTATTTGGTTATTTCATGGCCCGAATGAGATTGGGAATTGAATTAAATGCTAAAATGAAGCCACGAGTGAGGTTAGGGAATCTGTAATATGAACATAGTGGCATTCAGTTAGAATGCGTTCATTCCTAAGTATAGCAGATATAAGCTATAAGGTTGGATTCCTTTTAACCTTCTGTGGTGTAGTGGTAGCGCCTTGACTTAGTAATCATAAGTCCTTGGTTCGGGTCCCGGTCGGGGTAAAAAATGATTCATGTTTTCACATATGTAATGTGCTTATCTGGTTATTTCATGGCCCGAATGAGATTGGGAATTGAATTAAATGCTAAAATGAAGCCACGAGTGAGGTTGGGGAATCTGTAATATGAACATAGTTTCATTCAGTTAGAATGCGTTCATTCCTAAGTATAGCAGATATAAGCTATAAGGTTGGATTCCTTTTAACCTTCTGTGGTGTAGTGGTGGCGCCTTGACTTTGTAATCATAAGTCCTTATTTTGACTCCCGGTTGGGGTAAAAAATGATTCATGTTTTCACATATGTAATGTGCTTATCTGGTTATTTCATGGCCCAAATGAGATTGGGAATTGAATTAAATGCTAAAATGAAGCCACGTGTGAGGTTGGGGAATCTGTAATATGAACATAGTGGCATTCAGTTAGAATGCGTTCATTCCTAAGTATAGCAGATATAAGCTATAAGGTTGGATTCCTTTTAACCTTCTGTGGTGTAGTGGTGGCGTCTTGACTTAGTAATCATAAGTCCTTGGTTCGGGTCCCGGTCAGGGTAAAAAATGATTCATGTTTTCACATATGTAATGTGCTTATCTGGTTATTTCATGGCCCGAATGAGATTGGGAATTAACTTAAAAGCTAAAATGAAGCCACGAGTGAGGTTGGGGAATCTGTAATATGAACATATTGGCATTCAGTTAGAATGCGTTCATTTCTAAGTATAGCAGACATAAGCTATAAGGTTGGATTCCTTTTAACCTTCTGTGGTGTAGTGGTAGCGCCTTGACTTAGTAATCATAAGTCCTTGGTTGAGTCAATGTCGGGGTAAAAAATGATTCATGTTTTCACATATGTAATGTGCTTATCTGGTTATTTCATGGCCCGAATGAGATTGGGAATTGAATTAAATGCTAAAATGAAGCCACGAGGGAGGTTGGGGAATCTGTAATATGAACATAGTGGCATTCAGTTAGAATGCGTTCATTCCTAAGTATAGCAGATATAAGCTATAAGGTTGGATTCCTTTTAACCTTCTGTGGTGTAGTGGTGGCGCCTTGACTTAGTAATCATAAGTCCTTGGTTCGAGTCCCGGTCAGGGTAAAAAATGATTCATGTTTTCACATATGTAATGTGCTTATCTGGTTATTTCATGGCCCGAATGAGATTGGGAATTGACTTAAAAGCTAAAATGAAGCCACAACTGAGGTTGGGGAATCTGTAATATGAACATATTGGCATTCAGTTAGAATGCGTTCATTTTTAAGTATAGCAGACATAAGCTATAAGGTTGGATTCCTTTTAACCTTCTGTGGTGCAGTGGTGGCGCCTTGACTTAGTAATCATAAGTCCTTGGTTCGAGTCCCGGTCAGGGTAAAAAATGATTCATGTTTTCACATATGTAATGTGCTTATCTGGTTATTTCATGGCCCGAATGAGATTGGGAATTGACTTAAAAGCTAAAATGAAGCCACAACTGAGGTTGGGGAATCTGTAATATGAACATATTGGCATTCAGTTAGAATGCGTTCATTCCTAAGTATAGAAGATATAAGCTATAAGGTTGGATTCCTTTTAACCTTCTGTGGTGTAGTGGTAGCGGCTTGACTTAGTAATCATAAGTCCTTGGTTCGAGTCCCGGTCGGGGTAAAAAATGATTCATGTTTTCACATATGTAATGTGCTTATCTGGTAATTTCATGTCCCGAATGAGATTGGGAATTGAATTAAATGCTAAAATGAAGCCACGTGTGAGGTTGGGGAATCTGTAATATGAACATAGTGGCATTCAGTTAGAATGCGTTCATTCCTAAGTATAGCAGATATAAGCTATAGGTTGGATTCCTTTTAACCTTCTGTGATGTAGTGGTAGCGCCTTGACTTAGTAATCATAAGTCCTTGTTTCGAGTCCAGGTCGGGTTAAAAAATGATTCATGTTTTCACATATGTAATCTGCTTATCTGGTTATTTCATGGCCCGAATGAGATTGGGAATTGAATTAAATGCTAAAATGAAGCCACGAGTGAGGTTGGGGAATCTGTAATATGAACATAGTGGCATTCAGTTAGAATGCGTTCATTCCTAAGTATAGTAGATGTAAAATATCAAGTTGGATTAATTTTAATATTTTATGGTGTAGTGGTAGCGCCTTTACTTAGTAATCATAAGTCCTTGGTTCGAGTCCCGTTCGGGGTAAAAAATGATTCATCTTTTCACATATGTAATGTGCTTATCAGGTTATTTCATGGCCCGAATGAGATTGGGAATTGAATTAAATGCTAAAATGAAGCCACGAGTGAGGTTGGGAAATCTGTAATATGAACATAGTGGCATTCAGTTAGAATGCGTTCTTTCCTAAGTATAGCAGATATAAGCTATAAGGTTGAATTCCTTTTAACCTGCTGTGGTGTAGTGGTAGCGCCTTGACTTAGTAATCATAAGTCCTTGGTTCGAGTCCCGGTCGGGGTAAAAAATGATTCATGTTTTCACATATGTAATGTGCTTATCTGGTTATTTCATGGCCCGAATGAGATTGGGAATTGAATTAAATGCTAAAATGAAGCCACGAGTGAGGTTGAGGAATCTGTAATATGAACATAGTGGCATTCAGTTAGAATGCGTTCATTCCTAAGTATAGCAGATATAAGCTATAAGGTTGAATTCCTTTTAACCTTCTGTGGTGTATTGGTAGCGCCTTGACTTAGTAATCATAAGTCCTTGGTTTTAGTCCCGGTCGTGGTAAAAAATGATTCATGTTTTCACATATGTAATGTGCTTATCTGGTTATTTTATGTCCCGAATGAGATTGGGAATTGAATTAAATGCTAAAATGAAGCCACGAGTGAGGTTGGGGAATCTGTAATATGAACATAGTGGCATTCAGTTAGAATGCGTTCATTCCTAAGTATAGCAGATATAAGCTATAAGGTTGGATTCCTTTTAACCCTCTGTGGTGTAGTGGTAGCGCCTTGACTTAGTAATCATAAGTCCTTATTTTGAGTCCCGTTCGGGGTAAAAAATGATTCATGTTTTCACACATGTAATGTGCTTATCTGGTTATTTCATGGCCCGAATGAGATTGGGAATTGAATTAAATGCTAAAATGAAGCCACGAGTGAGGTTGGGGAATCTGTAATATGAACATAGTGGCATTCAGTTAGAATGCGTTCATTGCTAAGTATAGCAGATATAAGCTATAAGGTTGGATTCCTTTTAACCTTCTGTGGTGTAGTGGTAGCGCCTTGACTTAGTAATCATAAGTCCTTGGTTGAGTCCCGTTCGGGGTAAAAAATGATTCATGTTTTCACATATGTAATGTGCTTATCTGGTTATTTCATGGCCCGAATGAGATTGGGAATTGAATTAAATGCTAAAATGAAGCCACGAGTGAGGTTGGGGAATCTGTAATATGAACATAGTGGCATTCAGTTAGAATGCGTTCATTCCTAAGTATAGCAGATATAAGCTATAAGGTTGGATTCCTTTTAACCTTCTGTGGTGTAGTGGTAGCGCCTTGACTTAGTAATCATAAGTCCTTGGTTCGAGTCCCGGTCGGGGTAAAAAATGATTCATGTTTTCACATATGTAATGTGCTTATCTGGTTATTTCATGGCCCGAATGAGATTGGGAATTGAATTAAATGCTAAAATGAAGCCACGAGTGAGGTTGGGGAATCTGTAATATGAACATAGTGGCATTCAGTTAGAATGCGTTCATTCCTAAGTATAGCAGATATAAGCTATCAAGTTGGATTCCTTTTAACCTTCTGTGGTGTAGTGGTAGCGCCTTGACTTAGTAATCATAAGTCCTTGGTTCGAGTCCCGGTCGGGGTAAAAAATGATTCATGTTTTCACATATGTAATGTGCTTATCTGGTTATTTCATGGCCCGAATGAGATTGGGAATTGAATTAAATGCTAAAATGAAGCCACGAGTGAGGTTGGGGAATCTGTAATATGAACATAGTGGCATTCAGTTAGAATGCGTTCATTCCTAAGTATAGCAGATATAAGCTATAAGGTTGGATTCCTTTTAACCTTCTGTGGTGTAGTGGTAGCGCCTTGACTTAGTAATCATAAGTCCTTATTTTGACTCCCGGTTGGGG
>JAXCGZ010008294.1:12500-15000 GCA_037179515.1 Halocaridina rubra
TATGTATGGACGTACGTATGTATGTATGTATGTATGTATGTATGTATGTATGTATGTATGTATGTATGTATGTATGTATGTATGTATGTATGGATTGATGGATGGATGGATGGACGGGTGTGCGCGACTATGTGCTGTGCATATGCATGTCAGTGTTTATGTTAGTGCTTATATATTTGCAAATTTAAATGTGTGCGCGTGTATTTGTGTATGTATAGATTTGAATCTTTTGTCTTTCTGTATATATGTGTGCGCCTATGTGTGTATTTATATGTATATGAGTATGTGTGTGTTATTTGTAGTATGTATGTATGTGTATGCATTTATATATTCATGTTCGTGAGTACACGTGTAGTTTATATGTATGTGTATGCAATTATCCGTGTGCGTGCGCAGGCGCGTGTGTGTATAAATTTACGTAAATGAGCATATAAATGTGCGTGGATATGTGTGTGCGTATATGTATAAGTGTGTGGGGGGGATGTACAGATGCCAACATAATTAATACAAGATAAAAGAAACCGAATCTGAGGCTAATAAACTCATCTGCCCTGTAGAGGGAGCGAGTTCGATAACACCTCACTAGCAACATTTAAAGGGGGGTTTACACGGTCAAACGGTTCGTCTAACGCGGTTCGACAGACAAGTGTTTGAAGTGATGTTCGAACGTGTGAACGGGGTATTTGGTTGTCGAACACAGAACGTGTTCGACAACCAAATACCCCGTTCACACGTTCGAGCATCACTTCAAACACTTGTCTGTCGAACCGCGTTCGACGAACCGTTTGACCGTGTAAACCCCCCTTATGAGATACTGTACTGGCGTCTGTTGCCTCCTACCTCCTGCCAACTCAGTAGACATCGCGAGTAAGCCTCTGAACCTAACAAGCTAAAGGTATAATAAACTCAGCTAACATATTAAGTACGACTATGGAATATGGAGTCACTAGAAATGCAATTTTGATATACAGTAAGATTAAATTCCAGAAGAGGCTTGGATATTCCTGTCCTACGGCTCTGTTCAAAGATATATTGATATATGTTTGTGTATGTGTGTGTGTGAATAAATAAATAAATAATATATAAATATATATATATATATATATATATATATATATATATATATATATATATATATATATATATATATATATGCTTGTGTGTGTGTGTGTGTGTGTGTGTGTGTGTGTGTGTGTGTGTGTGTGTGTGTGTGTGTGTGTGTGATATCATTTCTCGTAAATATGATTACTATGTTTACGAAGGTAAATAAAAACACTGTCTTACCTCACCGTGTAGGTGAATAATTATATACTCATCTTCAGGGGTAGTTGGAAGTAACTACACTCGTAATTACCTAATTGTAATTACCTAATTTTGCTAACGAGAAAGATCCCCAAGCTCGTAACTTCCCGTCTCCGTATAGGTTTCATTTTGTACTTAGTGATACTTATCATACTTGCCCTTAAAACAATGGATTGAGTTAGCATTAACTACCTCCTCGCTTAGCCAATTCCAATTATTAACTACTCTTACACTAAAAAAGTACTTCCTTACATCCTGCAAAGAAGTTTTCTTACGAAGATTCAAACTATGACCTCTAGTTCTAGTCCCAGCCATATCAAAATATCGATCCCTATCCGCTCTGTCATAACCATGAAAGAATTTGAAGAATATCACCATATCCCCCCTCAATCTTCTAGTTTCGAGTGATGGTATTTCTAATTCCCTCAGTCTCTCATCATAACTGAGATTGCGTATTTCTGGCACCAGTTTCGTGGCATGTCTTTGAACTTTCTCCAGCTTAACTACGTGCTCTTTCCAGTGCAGATTCCAAAAGGGGCTGCATATTCATAATATGGCCTCACATAGCTTACATAAATATTTCTAAACATTTCCTTGTCCATGTGCTTGAAGGCTACCCTTACATTTGCTAAGAATGCATATGCTACCCTTACTATACCATTTATATGCATTTCTGAAGACAAATCGGCCAGTCTGTTTACTCCTAGATCTCTCTTATTCTCTGTCTCTTGAAGTTGTACTCCTGCCACCGAGTAGTCAAACTGGGACCTTCTTGCACTCGTACCCATTCTCATTACCTAACATTTCGTAATATTGAATTTCAATAGCCACTTTTCTGACCACTCATGCAGACTATTTAGATCTTCCTGAAGTTCTCTACCATTGTTCTTGTTTCTTATTTTCTTCACTATCTTTGTATCATTTATAAATATATTCATGAATGAATTTACAGACTCTGGTAGATCATTTTTATATACAAGGAACAAAAGTGGCCCTAAAACTGAACCATGCGGAACTCCACTACTAACTCTTCTCCATTCAGACACTGAGTGTTCTACTCTAATCATCTGTTCCCTTCCTTCTAAGTATGTTTTTATCCATTTCAAGACATTTCCACCTATTATTGCCATTGCTTGCAGCTTCTTAATAAGTCTCCCATGTGGGACAGTGTCAAATGCTTTCTGGAAGTCTAGTAATA
>JAXCGZ010008294.1:20000-22500 GCA_037179515.1 Halocaridina rubra
TGTAGAATTTATAATCATCTCTGTATATTGTTTAATATTAATATTTGTGTAGATTATCATTACCCTGTAGAGTCATCTATAAACGGCAAGATCGCCTAAGAATGAAATATTATATCTACTTCATTGTGTGACGCGTGAGAAGAAAGAGATTGATGTGTGTGTGTGTGTGTGTGTGTGTGTGTGATTACCTAATTGTGTTTACGGGAAAGAGCGCGCGTGTGTGTGTGTGTGTGTGTGTGTGTGTGTGTGTGTGTGTGCGTGTGCATTAACGTGCATATATGTGTGAAAATAACTGTTTATAAGTCTGATCCAGGATTGTGTCCAATTATTGAGTCCAAAGTGTGTATAAGCCAGGTCTAAGAAAGAGTCCATAAGTCCTTTTCGGGTGTCCTATGCGTTGCTGCATATGGGTTTAGCATTGCTTCTGTTTTGTGTTCTTTGAGTTCAGATTAAATTTTTTTATAAGTTTAAACATAAATTTTTCCCCATTATTTTTAAATATAGTTCTATGTGCTAAAATGAGGGAACAATTCGAACCTCGTATTAGTGTTTGAGATCCCTATATCTGTTCTTAACCCCAAATTATTCAGTTCTTTCAAAAAATATTTTCTTGTGAATCTTTCTTTGTTTAGCCGATATACTTAATGAAAATTCAATCCTTTTATATTTCTATATAAGTTTATGCGCCAAAATAAGGTAGGCTTCGATCCTAGTGCCAATATTTCTGACACTTGCATCAGTTCTTAAACCTATATTGGGAAGTTCTTTCAAAATATTTTTTCATGGTTCTTGCTTTGTTTAATCAACATACAAATACAGATATGTGATTCATTTATATTTTTGAATAGGTACCACACCACCACATACCAAAGCCATGTTCCCCCTTTTAAGGGGGGTGGCTGGGTCAAAGAAAATACTATGACTTTTTGTGGGAAGTATATACATAGGAGGGGATTCCCAATCCCCTCGCTCCGCCCCATTTAGTTGCCTTTTACGACACGCATGGGAACACGGAGGAAGTATTCTTACCCCCCTCCCTCAGGGGGAAAATGGGTAAATGTGCTAAAATGAGCTAGGATTCGATTCAACAGCTTGTATTTAACAACTAATCACAACTCCCAGATCCTAATGGAAAAGCCTCGGACCCAGTTGCGAAGTCCTTTTAAAACTATTCTCTTGAAGCTTGCATTGTCTATCCACAATGAACTCATAAAGAATTCGATCCTCTTATGCTTCTACAAGAGTTTATGAACTTATATAAGACAGAATTCTATCCCGCTACTTGCGTATCTGAGATCAAATCAAAGATTCTTATCCCAGGACCCGATGGCAAAGTTCCTTTAAGTCCTTGAAATTCTCCATTTAAATCTTTTTAAGTCTGGCCAACAAACACGAAGAGCAATTTTCATACCTATATATTTCTACATAAGTTAATAAACTAAATTAAAGCAGGATTGGATTCTACTTTTTGTATTTATTGCCAGATCCCAAGTACCAGATCCTCTCGCCAATCCCTAGAACCTAATTATCAAGTCCCTTTCAAAAAGTTTATGTTTCATGGATCTTGCTTTGTCTAACCAACAATACACACAAAAACAATTCACTCCCTTTACATTTCTACAAATATTTATGCGCTAAATCGGGGCATGAATCAGTCCACTGCTCGCGATAGTCTAAAAATCATGCCATTACATTAGACCCAGCTTCGTGAAGTCTTTCAGTCTCTATCTCGTCAATCTTGCCATTGTCTAGTCAAAACATAAACATGCTCAAACATACAAAGCTATTTTCTCTATTTATCTAGAGCCTTATACAACAAATAACCTTCATTTATAAGCCTATCATGTCCCATTCACAACACTTGTTCGAACAATATTAGCATTTGAACAAATTATCGCCTTGTCACAAAAAAAGAGCCATCATACGTCATATGCCTAGCCTCATGAATGGAGTCGTCATGAGACAATATACATACAAATACAATATCTTCAGGAAAACATAAAAGAAAATAATACAGGCAGACCAGATGTCGACGGAGAGTGATTAATAGTACACCGTTTTTTTGTTTTTTTTTTATTGGTGCTTAGCACGTACAGCACTCTTTGGCACCTTGTTTTTACCAGCCGTGTAATTAAGGAATGAAGGAGAACGAATTAGTTTATATGTACTGAGCCTTTACAAAGGCAGAGCGAGCCTTTACAAAGCTGTGTTGGAAAAAGACTAAATAAGGACATTTACCAGCCGTCGTAAGGGCACAATAACTTTACCAAGTGGTACTGCAAGACTGAAAGGGGCACAGAATGCGTACCAGCCGTTAAAAAGACACACATGACTTGATACAGTCAGTCTGTAAGATTTAAAGAAGATTAGAATATTGACTAACCGCTATAAAGGCAGAGCTTAACCGTGCAATGCCAGGATGCAAGATTTAAAGGCACTTGAAATATCTAATAGTCATTTTAAAGGCACAGCGCCACAGTGAACACTAACAAAGTCACGT
>JAXCGZ010008294.1:35000-43324 GCA_037179515.1 Halocaridina rubra
CGTGACGTAAAACCGGAACCAGCATGTTGAGGTATTAGGCACTGGCGCCCCAGGGATGCCACTACTCACTGATTCTTGTGTCAAAATGGCACTAAGTAATCCCACTGAGCAGTCTGCAGTCTTCTGCATCAACTGTGTAATTTCTCTCAAATGTTGGCACCAATACATCAATATATTTCATTCCTGGTTTATCTCTTGGTCTCCTTCTGTCTCTATTCCCATTCCAGCAGAAACATTCTACATACCACATAGGAATATTAAATGTCTCATCTTGAATGCAGTTCAGATCCCTCTTGATGTCTTAATAAAGCTTGACCTCACGTTCAGTGGTACTTTTCTACTCTAGGGCATCAATTTGATCTTTCCAAAACCAACTTTAATGCATATTGTTCCTTCTTTTTAATCTCTTCCTGTGATCGTCAGTTGCACGTGACTTGCCTACCCAAATAGATAAACTTATCTATTTGTTAAATGCTGTTACTATCTATCCATAAGTTAGCCATGGATTTTTCTTCCTTCCTTGAGGTCATTGTTACTTTCTGACCTTGCTCTTCACACACTACCAATTTTTGCAACAATAGCTGCTGCTGCCTTTGTGTAGTGGATGTTATTCAACCCACCTTCGCTTCTTCCATTTTTGTCTGTCTGTCGTTATCTTTTGCGTATCATTACCTCATCTCTGCCTTGTCTTTAATCTTTTTCTTTTTCTTCGTCTTGGTGTTCTCTCATGCCAGGGCCTTTATTGATGAGGGCAATCTTTGCCTGTCCCAGTGTCATACTAAAAAAAAAAAAAATTATCTGATATTCCATATTATCATTTCTCTGTACAATATAAACAGATCTGGAGAAAGAACACTCCCTTGTATCATTCCCCCAATCACACTCCGCCAGTCTGCTTATATTAATTAATAGTCATAACTTTCCAACAAATAAACTTATGACTTAGAGATATCGATACACCAAAATTCTATTTTTTTTTTCTTTCTCGACAGCGACTGTTGCCTTGGATATCACCACAGTTGTTCCTGACACTACATCTACGCCGTTCATTGACCAAGCAACTACTGTCGATGAGGTAACAACAACAGTTCCAAAAGATGAAACTACATCTGCTGAAGTTATTGATACAACGGTGGATGGTGATGGAACAACTACCATTGCCATTGATGAAACAACAACTGTGGTTGATGACGAGACCACAGCTGCTAAAATTGATGAAACGACAACTGTGGCTGATGAAGGCACAGCTAGTGCTGTTGACAAATCAACAACTGTTGCCAGAGATGGAACAACAACAGTGGCAGAAGATGCAACAACCACGGCAGCAAATGATGGAAGAACAACTAATGTTGAGGATGGAACAACATCTGTGGCAGATGATGGAAGAACAACTATCGCTGATGATGAAACAACAACTGTGGCATATGATGTAACAACAACTGTGTTAAATGATGAAGCAACAACAGTGTCAAATTATGCAACAACAACTGTGGCAGCTGATGGAACAACAACTGTATCTGATGATGGAACAACAACTGATGCCGATGATAAAACAACAACAGTGGCAGATGATGCAACAACAAGTATGGCAGGTGTAGCAACAACAACTATGACAGAAGAAGCAACAACAACTATAGATAATGATGAAACAACGACAGTGCCAAATTATGCAACAACAACTGTGCTTGGTGACAGAACAACTGTTGGGAATGATGGAACAACAACAATTGCCGATGATGGAACAACAACTGTAGCTGATGATGTAGCAACAACTTTTGCCGATGATGGAACAACAACTGCATTTGATGATGCAACAACATCTGTGGCAGATGATGAAACAACAACTTTAGCTGATGAAGACACAACAACCGCTGCATATTTTGGAACAACAACAATGGCATATGGTGTAACAACAACTGTGGTAGATGATGAAACAACAACTGTAGTTGATGATGCAACCACTACTGTGAAAGATGATGGAACAACAACTGAAGTTGATGATGGTACGACAACCTTTATCTCTGATGAAACTACAACAGTGGCAGATGATGTAACAACAACTGAGGTAGATGATGTTACAACAACTGTAGTTGATGATGCAACAACAAGTGTGGAAGATGATGGAACAACAACTGTTCCTGACGACGTAACAACAACTGTTGCTGATGTTGGAACAACAACTGTGGCAGATGATGGAACAACAACTGTAGCTAATGATGGAACTACAACTGTGGCAGATTATACAACAACAACTGTGACAGATGATGGAACAACAACTGTAGTTGATGATGCAACAACAACTGTGGCTGATGATGGAACAACAACTGTAGCTGGCGATGAAACAACAACTGTTGCTGACGATGGGACAACAACTGTCGCCTATGATGAAACTACAACATTGGCAGATATTGCAACAACAACAGAAACAGATGACGGAACAACAAGTGTGGCATATGATGAAACAACAACTGTGGCAGATGATGAAACAACGACTGTATTTGATGATGCAACAACAACTGTTGCCGATGATGGAACAACAACGGTAACTGATGATGAAACTACAACTGTAGCCAACGATGGAACCACAACTGTGATGGATGATGTAACAACAACTGTGGTAGATGATGGAACAACAACTGTAGTTGATGAAACAACAACAATTGTTTCAGATGATGGTACAACAACTGTAGCTAGCGATGAAACAACAACTATTGTTGACTATGGAACAACAACTGTTGCCCCTGATGAAACTACAACACTGGCAGATGTTGCAACAACAACAGTGATAGTTGATGGAACAACAACAGTAGTTGATGATGCAACAACAACTGTTGCCGATGATGAAACAACAACTGCAACTGGCGATGAAACAACAACTGTTGCTGACGATGGAACAACAACTGTTGCCTTTGATGAAACTACAACAATGGCAGATGTTGCTACAACAACAACATTGGCAGATGATGAAACAACAACTGTGGCTGATGATGCTACAACAACTGTGACATATGATGGAACAACAACTGTTGCCTTCGATGAAACTACAACACCGGCAGATGTTGCAACAACAACAGTGGCAGATGAAGGAACAACAAGTGTGGCAGATTATACAACAACAACTTTGGCAGATGCTGGAACAACAACCGTATTTGATGATGCAACAACAACTGTGGCAGATGATGGAACAACAACAGTAGCTGATGATGGAACAACAACTGTGGCCAATGATGGAACCACAACTGTGACGGATGATGCAACAACAACTGTGGCAGAAGATGGAACAACAACTATAGTTGATGATGCATCAACAACTGTTTCAGATGATAGCACAACAACTGTAGATGGCGATGAAACAACAACTGTTCCTGACGATGGAACAACAACTGTTGCTCTTGATGAATCAACAACACTGACAGATGTTGCAACAGCAACAGTGGCAGATGATGGAACAACAACAGTGGCAGATGATGGAACAACAACAGTAATTTATGATTCAACAACAACTGTTGCGGATGAAGGAACAACAACTGTAACTGGTGTTGAAACAACAACTGTTGCTGACGATGGAACAATAACTACTGCTGACGATGGAACAACAACTGCTGCCTCTGATAAAACTACAACACTGGCAGATGTTGTAACAACAACTGTAGCAGATGATGGAACAACAACAGAAGTTGATGATGGAACAACAACTGTTGCCGATGATTCAACAACAACTGCAGTTGGCGATGAAACAACAACTATTGCCGATGGTTCAACAACAACTGCAGTTGGCGATGAAACAACAACTGTTGCTGATGATGGAACAACAACTGTTGCCTTTGATGAAACTACAACACTGGTAGATGTTACAACAACAACAGTGGCAGATGATGCAACAACAACTGTGGCAGATGATGGAACAACAACTGTTTTTGATGATGCAACAACAACTGTGGCAGATGATGGAACAACAACTGTAGCTGATGATGCAACAACAACTGTAGCTGACGATGAAACAACATCTATTGCTGACGATGAAACAACAACTGTTGCCTTTGATGAAACTACAACACTGGCAGATGTTGCAACAACAACAGTGGCAGATGCTGCAACTACAACTGTGGCAGATGATGGAACAACAACTGTATATGATGATGCAACAACAACTGTGGCAGATGATGGAACAACAACAGTAGCTGATGATGGAACAACAACCGTAGCCAATGATGGAACCACAACTGCAGCGGATGATGCAACAACCACTGTGGCAGATGATGGAACAACAACTGTAGCTGATGATGCAACAACAACTGTAGCTGACGAAACTACATCTGTTGCTGACGATGAAACAACAACTGTTGCCTTTGATGAAACTACAACACTGGCAGATATTGCAACAACAACAGTGGCAGATGCTGCAACAACAACTGTGGCAGATGATGGAACAACAACTGCATTTGATGATGCAACAACAACTGTGGCAGATGATGGAACAACAACAATAGCTGATGATGGAACAACAACTGTAGCCAATGATGGAACCACAACTGCAGCTTATGATGCAACAACCACTGTGGCAGATGATGGAACAACAACTGTAGCTGATGATGCAACAACAACTGTAGCTGACGATGAAACAACATCTGTTGCTGACGATGAAACAACAACTGTTACCTTTGTTGAAACTACAACACTGGCAGATGTTGCAACAACAACAGTGGCAGATGATGCAACAACAACTGTGGCAGATAATGCAACAACAACTGTATTTGATGATGCAACAACAACTGTGGCAGATGATGGAACAACAACAGTAGCTGACGATGGAACAACAACTGTAGCCAATGATGGAACCACAACTGTAGCTGATGATGCAACAACAACTGTGGCAGATGATGGAACAACATCTGTAGATGATGATACAACAACAACTGTTTCAGATGATAGTACAGCAACTGTAGCTGGCGATGAAACAACAACTGTTGCTGACTATGGAACAACAACTTTTGCTTCTGAAACTACAACACTGGCAGATGTTACAACAACAACAGTGGCAAATGATGAAACAACAACAGTAGTTGATTATGCAACAACAACTGTTGCCGATGACGGAACAACAACTGCAACTGGTGATGAAACAACAACTGTTGCTGACGATGGAACAACAACTGTTGCTGACGATGCAACAACAACTATTGGTGACGATGGAACAACAACTGTTGCCTCTGATAAAACTACAACACTGGCAGATGTTGCAACAACAACTGTGGCAGATGATGAAACAACAACTGTGAGTGGCGATGAAACAACAACTGTTGATGACGACGGGACAACAACTGTTGCCTTTGATGAAACTACAACACTGGCAGATATTACAACATCAACAGTGGCAGATGATGGAACAACAACTGTGGCAGATGATGCAACAACAACAACTGTGGCAGATGATGGAACAACAACTGTATTTGATGATGCAACAACAACAGTGGCAGATGAAGGAACAACAACTGTTGCTGATTTCGGAACAACAACTATTGCTGACGATGAAACAACAACTGCTGCCTCTGATGAAACTACAACACTGGCAAATGTTGCAACTACAACTGTGGCAGATGATGGAACAACAAAGGTGGCAACTGATGGAACAACAACGGTTGTCGATGATGTCACAACAACTGTATATGATGATACAACAACAACTGTGGCAGATGAAGGAACAACAACTGTTGCTGACGATGGAACAACAACTGTCGCCGATGATGGAACAACAACTGTAGTTGATGATGTAACAACAACTGTAGCAGATGATGGAACAACAACTGTTGCTGACGATGGAACAACAAGTGCTGCCTCTGATCACACTACAACACTGGCAGATGATGGAACAACAACTGCAGTTGATGATGCAACAACAACTGTGGCAAAGGACGGAACAACAACTGTTGCTGGCGATGAAACAACAACTGTTGCTGTTGATGGAACAACAACAGTGGCATATGATGAAACAACAACTGTGGCAGATGATACAACAACAACTGTGACAGATGACGGAACAACAACTGTTGTTGAAGATGGAACAACAACAGTTGCTGATGATGGAACAACAACAGTGGCAGATGATACAACAACAACTGTGGCAAACGAAGGTACAACAACACTGGCAGATGATGGAACAACAACAGTAGCTGATGATGCAACAACAACTGTTGACAATGATGGAACAACTACAACAGTGTCAGATGATGGCACAACAACTGTTGCTGACACTGACACAACAACTGTTGCCTTTGATGAAACTACAACGGTGGCAGAGGATGCAACAACAACTGTGGCAGATGATGGAGCAACAACTGCAGTTGATGATGGAACAACAACTGTTGCTGATGATGCAACAACAACAGCAGAAAATGATGCAACAACAACTGTGGCAGATGATGCAACAACGACTGTGGCAAATGATGGAACAACAACAGTAGCTACCGAGGAAACAACAACTGTTCCTGATGATGGAACAACAACAGTGGCAGATGCTGCAACAACAACTCTGGCAGATGATTCAACAACAACTATGGCTGACGATGGTACATCAACTATAGCAAATGATGGAACAACAACAGCGGCAGATGATGCAACAACAACTGTTGCAGATGATGGAACAACAACTGTGGCAGATGATGTAACGACGACTGAGGCAGATGCTGGAACAACAACTGTTACCGATCGTGGAACAACTACAGAGTACGATGATGCGACAACAACTGTAGTTGATAATGGAACAACAATCGTGGCTGATGAAGAAACAACGACTGTTGCAGCTAATGGAACAACAACAACTGTTGCAGTTACTACAACAAAATAAGGGTTTTTACCATAAATATTTATATATAGTGTGTTTTTCATGACTTCGAGTGTTACTGTGTTATTATTATTATTATTATTATTATTATTATTATTATTATTATTATTATTATTATTATTATTATTATTATTATATTATTATTATTATTATTATTATTATTATTATTATTATTATTATTATTCCTTTATATCAAATAAAAACTATTTTTTTCAATGCCTTCATTTTGCTTCTTGAATATTTTTTTTTCAATATGAAAAAGATATCGTATCTTACTGAACTCAGTATGCTGAACAAATTTCATAAAAGGAGGACAAGGGTTCTTCATATCCTGTTGTTCGCTTATCTTATAATAGCTGTTTTGTGTAAGGCAAAAATAAAAAAAATAAAAAACACAAAGATAAAGGTTCACAACTATTCCTCATTACCGCACTGGTTGGGTTACACACAGGATGAGTGGACAGAGATCTTCAACCGTGACACCAGACAGCCAGCATAGCTGGTTTACCCCCCAGCACTTCCTGTGCAAACTTCAAAACCAGGACAACACAGTTTACCGCAAAAAAGTGCTGAAAATTTCTTTGGAATGCTCACTTATTCACAACCCTTCTTCTCTCCTCCCTATCTCTTGCACTCTCTCTTCCCTGGTCAACTGGCATACCAAGTGCACTCAATGGTCTTTTCACTCCATCCCTCTATCTCATTATAGGTCTACCTCTGGGCCTTGCTTTATTTACTTCTCTTCACACTTCTTTAGCTGGTCGTTCCTCATTCATTCTTTCCAGATGTCCAAGCCATCTCTGCACCCTTTGGCCTAACTTAACCGAAAGGTTTTATACCAACACCCATTCTCTGACTCACCTCCTAATTATTCACTTGAACTATTATTGACACACCTATCATACTTCTCAAGCACTTCATCTCTATTACATTCAGTTAGTTCTTCGCATTCTCCCTTTATCCATACAGTGCCATGCAATGCCATAGGGATACTAAATGAGAGAGGGGAGTTAAGAGTTGGCAACCCCTTCCTTCCAATAAAAAGAAAAAATCATCTTGCAACAGACGGTAATGGAAAAAAGTTGTTCATGGAGAGGAGTACAATGAAGGTCATCCGTGTCTCAATTCTGTATCTCTTTAGCTCTCTAACTCTCGTTTTCTCCTAAACTCTGCTGCTATCTACTTAACCGACATCTCTTTGTTTGATTCTGTCTTTCTTTCTTGCTCTCTGCTTTACTGTACGTCTATGACCATCTCTAGCATTCTCCTCTACCTTGGCTTTCAGTCTACTTTGCTTTCTACTTAACTCAGTATCTATTGGCTCTTAATCTCTCTCGCCCTCTTCTCCTTTATGTGTCTGTCTATCTCTTTATCTATACTAAGTGTCTTTTAACTGTCTACCTCTCTACACTCTCTGTGTTGTTATCTCTTTGTTTTTCACTTAACTCCGTATCTCTGGTTTATCTATTTCTCTCGTTCTCTC
>JAXCGZ010008295.1:5000-15000 GCA_037179515.1 Halocaridina rubra
AATATACAACGTGTAGAATAACAATGTCACACAGGGTAGAGATCTGGGTCATCAATGCCTCGTAGTGGCCTGTCACTTCAGTGATGTAATCCGTTGCAATACAAGACTCTGGATCGACAGGTGAGAAGTTACATCGGTTAAATTTCAAATAGTTTTGGAGAAATGATACTTAAAAAAGTAACCATTACTTATATTCAAACTAGTCTAAGTTTGAATATATGTAATGGCAGATGTTTACCCGCTTACGTAGTGGATGACCAAAATAAGATGGCCGTGTAGTGGAATAGTGGCAACCCTTTTTCTCAAGGAGCTAAAAGGATTGATGGAGATAAATTAAATTTTGGAGAATTGTGTGCATTGACTCGGTCACCTTCCATTCAAATGGGTTACGTCCATTGTACATATAATTATATTCAAAACTTGTTTCAGCGGAACTGTCAGTAAAGAAATTTATGTAAAGGAGGAATAAAACGAAAGGTCAAACGTCTAAGGACCAATACTGTTGAACTTGTATTCCCGTAAAACTGATTGTCTGCTGTTCTATGTCATCAGTCTCAACACGTGTTGCATTAATTCTTCAAGTTAGAAATATTTTGAGGATTTTCTCATATTTTCAGAAGATTTCGCAAACCAGCCTTACTTGACACTATAGGAATGAAATATAGATTACTTTTTCATTTTACTCTGAGGATTACTTAGAAATTACTTGAAAGTAACATTCACAATATAATCGAAGCTTCTCTCTCTCTCTCTCTCTCTCTCTCTCTCTCTCTCTCTCTCTCTCTCTCTCTCTCTCTCTCTCTCTCTCTCTCTCTCTCTCTCTCATCTCTCTCTCTCTCTCTCTCTCTCTCTCTTTCGACCGAGACGGCCCTACTTAAAATTACTGATAAAATTTATAGTAATATTGAAAATAAGAAAATATCACTTTTATTATTGTTAGATTTGTCTAAAGCATTTGACAGTGTACACCATCAAATTCTAATGAGAAAACTTTCCAAAGTTCATGTTGACTCATTTTGGTTCGAAAATTATCTGAAAGATCGAATTCAATCAGTTCGAATGGGCTCGACTCTCTCTTCTTCTTTAGATATCAGTTTTGGCGTTCCTCAGGGTTCAATTTTGGGTCCTCTGCTTTTCCTAATATATGTTAATGATTTACCTCAATTTATAAGAGATTGCCTACTTGTTATGTATGCTGATGACACCCAGATTATGCTTACTGGTGACATTGATAGAATTCCTGAAATCTTAAAAATGGCTGAAGATATATTAAACTGTGCCAAAAGTTATTTTAATAGTAATGGTCTTGTACTGAACGAAAATAAAACTAAATTCGTTATTTTTGGATCAAATCAATACCTGTCCCGCATTCCTGAGAACATCAGTATAAATTTCAACAATGTTTCACTCTTCCCATCTAATAAGGTTAAAAATCTAGGAGTTATTATGGACAGTACCATGACATTTAATTTTCATATCGATGAACTACATAAAAAAGTGAACGGGACCCTTATTTACTTGAACAGAGTCTATGAAAGATTCGAGCCTTATTGTAGGGTAATTGTAGTACAAACATTGATTTTAAGTATGCTCAACTACTGTCTGATTGTTTGAGGTTCCACGACTAAGACCCAGATGTTACGAGTGAAAAGGCTCCAGAATTTTGCTGCAAGAGTTGCCATAGGGGGGGGGTGCATAAATATGATCACGTGACTCCCCTCTTTGAGAGATTGGGTTGGCTAAGGATGGACATGAAGTTCATATATAATATTTGTCTTTTAGTTTATAAAATAAATCATGGAATATTACCGGAATGGCTCTTCTCATTGCCAACAGTTAATCAAGTGCGTATCAATAACGTCAACACCAGATATCAGAATTCTTTTTACGTGCCCAGAACTTCCACTGATATTGGGGCAAGAGCCTTAAATGTAATGGGCCCGAGACTTTGGAACTCTTTACCCGCAAACTTAAGAAGCTGCCAAACATTACCCTCATTTAAATCTCATCTTTTAAATCACCTACTTAATAAGTGATTTTAGTCTCATTACTATCCTCCCATTGGGTAGACGAAGTGTATGTATGCTTATTTTAATGTGTAAATATTTTGATTTTGTGCTTTGCAAATTTCATTTGTTTTATTTTGACATTTTACATTTGTAATTTGTAATTAGATTAATTATCATGTAATAGCCATTTTTGATGGAATAAAGTTTTTGACTTTGACTTTGACTCTCTCTCTCTCTCTCTCTCTCTCTCTCTCTCTCTCTCTCTCTCTCTCTCTCTCTCTCTCTCTCTCTCTCTCTCTCTCCTCTCTCTCTCTCTCCAACATAAAAAGTTTCTTTCTATTATCAAAGGCTGCGTGTACCGCCACCCCAAAGCCCCGGTAACCTCTTTTAGCTATATTTTGGACGTTTTTAGGAGATAATTTTAAAAAACAAACCAGTTTTTATGGCGATTTTAATGATGATCAACTAAAAAGAGAAAATAAAATGAGTAGACTTATTAAGAATTTAAATCTAGAACAGATTATAAATAAACCAACTAGAATCACTCCCACTTCAGTTTCCCAAATCGATCTAGTAATAACAAACTCCAAACATATGATAACTAAGTGTGACGTAATGCCAAGCCCTATAGCAGACCATGAGGAAATTGTAACGTCCCTAAATATTCGCAAACCAAAGAGACAACCAATCTTTAAAACATTCAGATGCTTAAGAAACTATTCACAAGAATTACTTTGTAGTTTACTTATGAATGAAGTACATAAATTAAATGAAATTCTATATACCGATAAAATAAATATACAAGTAAGAATTTTAACCAGTGTCTTATCATCATGTATAGATCGATGTGCACCACTCGTGACAAGATAAATATTTCGTCCCCCCGCTCCTTGGATAACAGATGACATAAAAAACATTTTGAAAGAAAGAGACAAACTACAAAATGAAGTAAAACTACAAAGAGATAATATCCCTTTAAGAGAAAAGTTTACAGAGCAAAAGAAACAAGTAAAATCATTATTAAGTAGCAGTAAGAAACAGTATTACAAAAATGAATTTCAAAACGCTAAAGGCAATATCTCTGATACATGGAAAATTTCTAAAACCATGCTTTCCAATAACTGTAATAAAAGTAGTAGCATATCAATTATACCCGATGAGGTAAATGTAAGTGCTAAAGCAGAAGAGTTCAATATTTTTTTCGCTGAAGTGGGGAAAAAACCTTTGAAAAAACAAAAAAAAGAAATAATAAATGAAATCAATAATAGTAATGGTGGTAATAATAATGATGATGGTAGTAGTAATAATAATAGTAATGTTGATAATGGTGTAAATAATAATGATGGTGGTAGTAATGGTAATGATAATAGTGATGATGGTAGTAATAATAATAATAATGTTAATTTTGAAGAACATAGTGCATTCAATAGAAGTAATGATGTCTTTAACCCTACTACAGTAGATTGTAGTACAGTAATCTTAGTAATAAAAAAATCTGAAAGACTCTAATGCATATGGATCAGATGGAATTTGTTTTCGTTTTATTAGAGATTCATTATTTGTAATAGCATATTATCTGACGGTAATAATCAATACTTCCATAGTTACCAATATTTACCCAGATTTATGGAAAAATCCCCATGTAATTCCTGGTTTTAAAAATGGAAATCCTGACGACGTCTCTAACTATAGACCAATCTCTTTACTACCAATTTTATCAAAGATACTTGACAAGATTGTTGCAAATCAGCTAAGTGAGTTTCTTGAAAAAAATAAACTTATTGCAAAAAGTCAACACGGTTTCAGGCCAAAATTATCAACTGAAACTGCCTTATTGAAAATATCAGATGAAATATACAAAAATATAGATAATAAGAAAATATCATTGCTACTACTACTCGATCTTTCTAAAGCTTTTGATAGTGTTAACCATACGATTTTATTAGAACAATGCAAAAAAATGAACATTGACCCAAGCTGGTTCGAGAACTATTTAAAAAACCGCTACCAGTCAGTCAGAATAAAAGAGGTAGTTTCAAGTCGCAAGAAGGTATTGTTTGGGGTCCCTCAGGGATCGATCCTAGGACCTATACTTTTTCTAATATATGTAAACGATCTAGTAAAATATTTACCTAACTGTTATATCATTCAATATGCTGACGATACTCAAATCTTAATTGAAGGAGAAATTAATGATTTAGAAAATATTATTCGTAGAGCAGAAGAAATTTTGTATATGGCTAAACGTTATTTTCTAAAAAATGGTCTGTTACTTAATGAAACTAAAACCCAATCTATTCTTATCGGATCCAGACAATTATTATCAGAAGTTGATGACATCTTCATATAAGTTTTAACGGTAATATCATTAAGCCAATGAACTCGGTAAAAAACCTAGGTGTCTATTTTGACCGTTACATGAATTTTGAAATGCATATAGATGAAATTTATAAAAAAGTAATGGGCACTCTAATATATCTAAATAGGGTAAAAGACTCATTTGAAACATCAACTCATATAATAATTGTCCAGTCCGTAGCTATGAGTTTAATTAATTACTGTCTCAAAGTTTGGGGATGTACAAATAAGACTCAATTAAAAAGAATACAAAAGTTACAAAACTTTGCAGCACGAGTGGCTGTTGGCAATGTAAGAAAATACGAGCACATCTCTCCTGTTTTAAAAGATCTAGAATGGATAAAGATTAGAGATAAATATGTTTTTGATATATGTACCTTTGTTTTTAATATACTAAGAAACAATCTTCCTGATTGCTAGTATAATTTTTCTACAGTAAGCTCAGTTACCGGGTTAACTACCCGTCAAGGGGAAGATTTATTAGTACGAAGGTCTAAAACTGATATTGGCTCAAGAGATATAAACATTCGTGGACCTCATTTATATAATCAGCTTCCCAGAGAACTAAAAAATGCTGGTTCAGTGTATACTTTTAAATATAATCTTAAGAAGTTACTCTTAAAGGAAGATTTTACTTGTAATTTTTAATGGTACACTCATCTTTATGATTTGTTTGTTTTAGTATGTCTATATCGTACACCACAGATGTCTATCTGGAATATATATGTATCTTATTTGAATACCCAATGTACTTTGGAAATAAAGGTTTATTATTATTATTATTACTCTCTCTCTCTCTCTCTCTTTCTCTCTCTCTCTTCGGTTCAAATTTATCCTTCCTACACATTGGAGTGATGTAGCAATAGTTTTGTTGTTGTTGTTGTTGACATCTTTATGTATCACAATTAATCCCATTTCCAATGTGAATGACACAAATAGGTTGGATCTGGGGAATTAAGGCTGGTTGCCCTTTCTATCTACCAAATACTAGATCGAGTGAAGCGTTCTAATTATTGTGCAACAGCAGAACACAATAGATTACAGTAAAATGTAATAAAGCTAAATGGAGGAAGAAAGAGGGTGGTTCTTAAAAAATTAATGAACCTAAGTATAAACGTGATCCTCTGCAGTCATTGAACTTCAAATGAAAAGATGACAGGAGTAAAGAGGAGATGGAGAGAGGAATTAAGAGGAGGAAAAGTTCTTTGAAGATTGTAAGGATTCAACAATAACAACTATTATTACTACTACTACTACTACTACTACTAATAATAATAATAATAATAATACTAATACTACTACTACTACATAAAATAATAATTATGCTAATAATAATAATAACAATAATAATAATAATAATAATAATAATAATAATAATAATAATAATAATAATAATAATAATAATAATAATAATAATAATGATGATAGAAATAATAATAATAATAATAATAATAATAATAATAATAATAATAATAATAATAATAATAATAATAATATATAATAGTAATAATTACAATAGTAATAATAATAATAATAATAATAATAATAATAATAATAATAATAATAATAATAATAATAATAATAATAATAATAATAATAACAATAATAATAATAATAATAATAATAATAATAATAATAATAATAATAATAATAATAATAATAATAATAATAATAATAATAATAATAATCAATAATAATTATAATATTTATAATAATAATATTTATAATAATAATAATAATAATCAATAATAATAATAATAATAATAATAATAATAATAATAATAATAATAATAATAATAATAATAATAATAATAATAATAATAATAATAATAATAATAATAATAATAATAATAATAATAATAATAATAATAATAATAATAATAATAATAATAATAATAATAAAAATAATAATAATAATAATAATAATAATAATAATAATAATAATAATAATAATAATAATAATAATAATAATAATAATAATAATAATAATAATAATAATAATAATAATAATAATAATAATAATAATAATAATAATAATAATAATAATAATAATAATAATAATAATAATAATAATAATAATAATAATAATAATAATAATAATAATAATAATAATAATAATAATAATAATAATAATAATAATAATAATAATAATAATAATAATAATAATAATAATAATAATAATAATAATAATAATAATAATAATAATAATAATAATAATAATAATAATAATAATAATAATAATAATAATAATAATAATAATAATAATAATAATAATAATAATAATAATAATAATAATAATAATAATAATAATAATAATAATAATAATAATAATAATAATAATAATAATAATAGCAATAGCAATAACAATAATTACAATGACAATAATTTTTTTTTATTAGTTTATTGCGTTCCTTATAAGGAGCGAAAAATCCATTACAAAATTGCTGATGACCTGAAAGTCGTGACTTGCAGGGCATGCTGTCTTAGTCTAAAAATACAAGCAAAGTAATATAACTAGCATCCACCAAAGTGTGGGTGTTGCCAAAAAATTATAAGTAAATGGACAACTGTAAACAAATATTGACATATGTCAATAACAAACTGTGTTTGTGGTATCAGATCATCTCCTTATGAGCAACAAATCCATTACGAAAGTGCCGATGGCAGGATAGTCATGACTCACAGGCCACATTGTCATGATCTAAAAGCACAAACAAAATATTTAAAAAAAAATAATATAATAAACACCCACCAAAGTGTGGGTTTCGCAGAAGAATATAATCTACATGGTTGTCTGTAAGCAAATACTGGCACACTTCAGTACAGATTGTCCATGGGGTTTCACAGTACATCACTGCAGGGCACTCCAGGCAGTAATCCTGAAGACTTTTAGCACTGGGTGTATCACACAACTTACACAACGAATACTGCGGCACATCCCCTGCACCACCCACCTACCACATTGGTCTGCATCCTATTCGAAGGTGAGCATATACCACATTATTCCCCCTAACCAAGTGACCATAGCGACATTACTTGTAGGAGCGAGAAAAGTGGTTGTAGTGCTGGATAGTCACAATCACAAGCTGCTTGGTATTACTGCGGTGGAGGATAGACAAATGAGCAGCAGCACATATCTTCCGCTTGTAAAGGGAGAGGGAACAAGGTGAGGGATTAGCTGCAGATAAAGGCAGCCCACAGGCAGTCTTGGCGAGGAGGTCGACCATGTCATTCATTAATATGTCAATATGAGAAGGGATCCACTGTAAGTGTACAACAAGAGAATGTTTGAAGGCTTTGGCAAACTGATGTAATATTCAATTGACTATGTTACGGGCTTCTTGTTTGGGGGTGGAAAGGGCACAGAGAGCAAACTGTGAGTTGCAGATAACCAGACCATTGCTCCTTGTGTGCAGCAGTAGATTAATAGCATCCAGAAGTCCATGCAGTTCACATAATGTAGAACTCAACGGGCATGGCAGATGGTGACCGACCCAGCCAGCAGGTGGTGTTTCCATACTAGGCGAGAAGTTGGTGTGTAAAAACAGCTTGTAGAGGCCTCCAGGGGGCCGTACAGTGGTCAATCTTATCTTCTGGAACATTAATATGCTGTCTCTTAGGATTCGAGCAAACAGTTCTAACAAGGGCGCATCCACCAGGCTGGAGTCAAGGCTGATGTCCAGTAGGATTGAGTGATGTTCTAATATTGTCTGAGTAGTGTGGCAAAAGGTGAGGAGAGTGGAGGCATTTAACTTTGAAATATGTCACATTATCATATACCCTTTCTCTAAAGGAGGAAGATGGAGCTCTTTCATCATGTTAGCAATCCTAGTGGAGATTGGGCAGCCTAGTAAGAGTTGCATGGTTTTATTTTGAAACTTTACAGTAGAAGAGATAATCGAGCACTGAATGGATATATGTTATGTAGATACTTCTGTCTACAGGAATGGAGACCCCTGCGGCATTGTTAGCAAGCCACTGGAGGAGTGTTAGGCGCCACTGCAGTTGAGTCAGTAGATCTTGATATATTGGATGAACACACTGCCACACCAGGGTGGTGAGAGTAATCCAAACAGGAGCAGCCAGGTAGAGGTACTGCATACTGAATGTCATAGTGCTGGTCCCCACCAGGAAATCTGAAAGTGTACGTTTATTGCGGTGAAAAAATCCTGTTTTTTCCAAGGAGATGATGACGCCACATGATGAAGAAGACTTATGAAACGCACAAAGAAAGTTCTGAAGATATACTGGAGAGTCTGAGTGCATGCAGATGTCATTAGCGTAGCAGGTGACTGTGAGTCCAGGGACGTTAGGAAGCAGGGAGAGAAGGCAGTGCATAAGAATATTAAATAGAAACATACTGAAGACACCTCCCTGTGGAGTACCAAGGTCAAAGCTATTAGTGGTGCTAATAGCTCCCTAAAAGACGACATGGGACGATCTATTACCTGTTGGTCACTAGGTACTTTCTGGAGAAGGGGGAGGACTGAATAGGTAATGCCGTCATCACCAGGGGCAGTTTTTTTTTGCTAGCAAGAGCACATCATAATTCGCCTTGTGTAATAGGTACATCGTCCTCCTATGCGAAGCAAGGCCGCAGAAAGGAGAAGAGCATGATGCATTTTCTGAGAGGAGAGAGCCTCTTGTACATGTGTGGAAAGGTTGGAGACACTAGACTGATCAGACCAGGCATCAGCGAGATCTTGAGCATACTGAGCTGGGTTGTGATGAAGGGAGATTGGGGCTTCTTCCTCACCATTGTATTGATAAGACACCATATGAATGCCATGTTCGTTTGATGATTAATGCTATTGGTGAGCTTGTGCCAAGCGTTGGTGTGAGCAGACTGTTGTAAGGTATCCAGAGCAGCTCGGGATATCTGATATTTTACGTAAGGTCTTGGGAGTTGGATTCCTCTGATACATGAGACCGTTCTCCATAGCCCTTCTTTCTGCTTCCAAGGTGCGTCTGTCGAGCGTCCAAGTATGACATATCTGGAGTTTCATGTTCGATCTGCACACATATTGGTTGAAAAAGTCGTGTGTGAAACGGAAATAAATGCGATGTATGTAAGAACGTGCTTTGGAGGAATTCTGATGAGGGTGTGATGATAATGTGGGGGAAGTGTAGCTGGTACTGAGTAATGCAGTCTGAGAGCAAGGTGATTCGAGAAAAGGGCAGGAACCGATGAGCACTTGACATGAGATGCAACGAGTCCGAATTTAATGACATGGTCTAGAGTGCCTCCCTGAGAGTGCATAGCACCCCCAGTGGGCCAGCAAGAAAGATGGTTGTGGCAGATGAACTCAGTTAATCAGGTCCCACTGCAGTTCGAAGTGCTGAGGAGGTCACCTAGAGCAAGTATGGCGGGTGCTAAATTCACCCTTATATACCATAGCGCTAGCTATGGGAGGAGGAAGGGTGACTGTATTCAGTCTACCAGGGGCAGAATAACATTACAAAGACACAATGTACCACCTCCCAGTATCACCTCAACAAGCTGATAGGTTGCATCAACATCTACGGAAATGTAAAGTAATTGATGTGGGAGGGAGGAGTGTACATAAGTAGCAAGAAATTTTCCAACGTGACGAACATAAGAAGCATAACCACTGAGAGGGGGATCAGCAACT
>JAXCGZ010008295.1:20000-43251 GCA_037179515.1 Halocaridina rubra
TATATATATATATATATATATATATATATATATATATATATATATATATATATATATATATATATATATATATATATATATATATATATATATATATATATATATATATATATATATATATATATATATATATATATATATATATATATATATATATATATATATATATATATATATATATATATATATATATATATATATATATATATATATATATATATATATATATATATATATATATATATATATATATATATATATATATATATATATATATATATATATATATATATATATATATATATATATATATATATATATATATATATATATATATATATATATATATATATATATATATATATATATATATATATATATATATATATATATATATATATATATATATATATATATATATATATATATACATATATATATACATATATATATATATATATATATATATATATATATATATATATATATATATATATGTATGTATGTATGTATGTATGTGAGTGTGTGTATGTGTGTGTGTGTGGTGTGTGTGTGTGTGAGTGTGTGTGTGTGTGTGTGTGAGTGTGTGTGTGTGTGTGTGCGTGTGTGCATGCATGAGTGAATGTATGTATATATTTATGTATGCATAAAGCATATAAGTATGTATATATGCATGTATGTATGTATGTATGTATGTATGTATGTATGTATGTATGTATGTATGTATGTATGTATGTATGTATGTATGTATTTATGTATGTATGTATGTATGTATGTATGTATGTATGTATGTATATATGCATGCATGTATTTTTTATCATTTTTTGTCCAAGGGAACAATAATAATACAAGTGCTTGTGAAACATAATTGAAAGTACCTGATTAAAATAAAATTATAAACATCTGCGAACCAGTGATCCTTTGAAGCTGCATTCAAGTAGGGAAAAAAATATGTTTAGGATAAAAGAGTGCAAAATTACAATTTTGTAATGATAACATCGAATAACAGTTTTTGTCATTGTGAATAAAGATGTGAATCATTTCTTATTTAAATTCTGTCTTTCCCTAACTAATATATCCTAATTATGCTTTAAAAAATTGCATGAAAGATAGCTTTAGTACACACACACACACATACACACACACAAAAGCTGATTATTTCCCTAAAAAAGAGGGTTATTTTAAATGATAAGCAAGATAAAACAATTATTTTATTCACAAACGAAATTCCGAAAGAGTGTTACGATCCTCTCACTCCTTCGTGCTCTGTCAGCCAACAAAAGACGTGAATATCACTAAAGAAAAAAAATACCTTCAAGTCATGCAAGTTTCTTTACGTGTCACCATTGCTCTACATTAAGGAGGTGGACAAAGAGTATGGCAGGCGAATTAAGGCTGAATGTCCTGCCTAACATCATCCCTCGTTGGAGTGGATTTCGAGCATGTCAACTCCTAACTCAAATTATTCCAAGCACTAGGTTAATACATCAGTGGAATTAAATTCCCAATCGCATATCAACAGCAGCATCATCTTGTTGAGTTGTCATACTCATATCATAATATGCATCCGAGAGCACAATACTTGTTTTCTCTTCTTCCTGAATTTTCATCCTCCAAACTTCCTCTAAAAGGGAGGAGTTGAAAATCGACTTTTGACATTAGCTCTCTCTCTCTTTCTCTCTCTCTCTCTCTCTCTCTCTCTCTCTCTCTCTCTCTCTCTCTCTCTCTCTCTCTCTCTCTCTCTCTCTCTCTCTCTCTCTCTCTCTCTCTCTCTCTCTCTCTCTCTCTCTCTCTCTCTCTCTCTCTCTCTCTTTTTTTTTTTTCTCTCTCTCTCTTTCTCTCTTTCGACGCTATTCTTTATTAATAGCAAAAACAGTGAACCTTTGAACTGAGATTTTCAAAAGCACTGGAACACCATCTCACGATTTTTAAAATGTTTAATACTTTCTCCGAGTAATTGTTTCTTGGTAAAAAGATGCAAGGAAAACTTTTGATCACATTCACAGCACTCTTTTTTTTTTTTACATACATACATATACAATGGTCACAGTCCCCCCTGAGAGAGGATCGATGTTGTGGATTAAGTGCAAAATATTCCCCCTAACTACTAAACCTCAATTACTCCTCTTAGCTCCTTGGGGATGATGGGCTACAACATTTTCCCTTACCACCCTGCTTGCTTCTAGGATGGGAAGATATGGTGTGGACTTGAGTGATATAAAAGAGGATTTATATTTAAAAGAATTAAACTGTATAACATAATTTTAAAATGTTTCCAAATGAGTTCTAACGTTGGGCAAGAAACGAAATTCATTCAAGATAAATGAGGTAAATTAACGACCATCTTACTTGAGTACCACTGCTACAAAAATATAAACCAAGGGAGCCAGTAAGAAGTCCTTTTTCTTTTCCAATAAAATTATTTTTATTGCTATTATTATCATCATCATCATTATTATTATTATCATTATTATTATTATTATTATTATTATTATTATTATTATTATTATTATTATTATTATTAGTATTATTATTATTATTATTATTATTATTATTATTATTATTATTATTATTATTATTACTATAATTTGTGGTGGTAGTAGTAGTAGCATTAGTAGTAGTAGTGGTAGTAATAGTAGGACTATATAGGGAATACCTATGAATGTTAAGACGTAATGAATAAAATACTAAGAAACGTTTGTGCTGGAAAGGTCGTCCATTTTACTTTCACAAGTAAAGAACTTTCATCGTACCGGACGACTCATTCAAGATGCGATGATAGTGTTACTAGTATTGTTAGTAGAATTACTAGTAGTACTGAGAGGATAAGGAGGAGAAATGGAGGAGGAGAAGAAGGAATTGGAGCAACTTGGCACGGATACATTGCCAGATTATTTTGAGAAAGAAAGGGAACCAGACAGGAAGAAAATTTACCTGTTTTATCTCTCTCTCTCTCTCCTCTCTCTCTCTCTCTCTCTCTCTCTCTCTCTCTCTCTCTCCTCTCTCTCTCTCTCTCTCTCTCTCTCTCTCTCTCCTCTCTCTCTCTCTCTCTCTCTCTCTCTCTCTCTCTCTCTCTCTTAATGGAGGTGTTGCCCAAAACTGTAAACCTAAGCGATAAATTCGAGAAGAGGCAATTAACCTTTTTAAACTTTTTCACTCATTATGTTCCTTCTAAAGTATTGTACCTGGAATTTTCCTGCAAATTACCGCAATGAACGTTACCTTTAGAAGAAGACACCGACTAAGAAATAGGAAAAGACTCTCAATTATCTTAATTACAGACGCATTTACATATAACTCAGACAGGATATTAATATAAGTAAACGAAAGTCCACTCATTATTATCATTATTAAAGCAGAACGACACTATTTAATTTATTTTTTTTATGATTGACACCGGGACAGGCAAGAAAGCGACCCTCATCAATAAAAGCCCGAACGAAGAAAACATTAACACAATGGAAAAGACAAAGATTAAAGACAAGGCAGAGATGAGGTAATGATACACAAAGGAAAGGAAAGGCTGAAAGAATAGTAAAAGCTTTGAGGACCCAGAGATAAGGCAGGATTAGACCCAGAGATGATGATAGATCTGCTTTTGAGGAAATATATGTTATAAGTATTAGAAAAGACCGGGAGAGGAATAGAGTTTCAAAGTCTGGAGGTAGATGGGAAGAGGCAGTCGCTACGCCGACCGATCTTCAAGCTAGAAAAAATCCACGCAGTACCTTTGAGACGATTCCGCTTGGCGAGTGTTATGCGGCCTCGGCAGTGAGCTATAGATGCAACTCGCCATTTCATCAGAATAGCGATGGAAGTGGTAGTGATAGAAAAGAGAAAGGAATGATACATTACGATGAAAAGCAAGAGAATCCAGATTAGGAAGTAAGAAGAAGGGTCATTTAAAGAGTCTGACTGCCATAGATTCACCCCTATGAAGGAGATACGTATAAGAAGAAGCAACTCAGATGTGTGAGCAGGATGCTAAGCATGGGCACGGAGAAGACCTTATTAGCTTATAAGTAGCTGCGAAGAGTTAGAGTAACGACGAAAACGAAACAGAACCCCCAACTTTCTTGGATGCAGAGCTAGAAATTTGGATTATGTGATCCCTCCAAGACCTGTTCAGAGGTTATAGTAGATTCCTGATATGTTGATGAAATAAAGAGGGTAAATTTCAGTAGTTTCAAAGACAATAGGGCTATCAGGAGGAGAAGAAGATAAAGAGATTGATAGACACTCTATTAAATAAATAATAATAATAATAATAATAATAATAATAATAATAATAATAATAATAATAATAATAATAATAATAATAATAATAATAATAATAATAATAATAATAATAATAATAATAATAATAATAATAGTAATAATGAAAATTATAATAATTATTATAATTATTATTATTATCATTATTATTATTATTATTATTATTATTATTATTATTATTATTATTATTAGTATTATTATTATTATTATTATTATTATTATTATTATTATTATTATTATTATTATTATTTTTGTTATTATTATTATTATTATTATTGTTATTATTATTATTATTATTATTATTATTATTATTATTATTATTATTATTATTATTATTATTATTATTATTATTTTTATTCCTCATCTACCATTCTCAAACCTCGACCACGTACTCGCTCATTCACCTCTCTTACGAATCCATCAATATACAAATTGAACAGCAATGGTGACAGCACATATCCCTGCCTCAGTCCCACACACACTTGAAACCACTCACTCACTTCATTCATTACCAAAACACAAGCTCTGCTGCCCTCATACAAACTCTTCACTGCATGCAACAGTTTACCATCAATTCCATACAACCTCAAAACATTCCACATTGCCTCTATCAACTCTATCATACGCTTTCTCAAGATCCAAAACTGCAAAATACACATTCTTACCCTCTACTAAATATTTCTCACATTACCTCCTAACTATATAAATCTAATCTATACAACCTCTACCTCCCTAAAACCACTCTGCACTTCTGCGATCATATTTTCTGTCTTATTCCTAATCCTATTAATCAGTATCCTACCATACACTTTTCCTACCACACTCAACAAACTTATACCCCTAAATTTACTGCATTCATACATATCTCCCTTACCTTTGCATAGGGGCACTATACAAGCAATCACCCATTCCACTGGAGCCATTGACATCATAAAGCATATATTAAGCACTCTCACTAACCATATCAATGCAGTCACACCCCCTTCTTTCAACAACTCCGCTCTCACACCATCCATTCCAGGTGTTTTACCTGCTTTCGCTTCACACAATGCTTTTGGTAAATGGGGATGATAGTGAGTGGGAGCTAAATCAGTTGCTGTTTGCAGATGATGCTGTGGTGGTGGCAGATTCAGAGGAGAAGCTCTGTCAATTAGTGTCAGAATTTGGAATGGTGTGTGAGAAAAGGAAATTGCTAGTGAATGTGGGAAAGAGTGAGGTTACGAGGTGTACAAGAAATGAGGATGGTGCTGGATTGAATGTTATGTTGAATGGAGAGACTCTTGAGGAAGTTGATCAGTTTAAGTATTCAGGCTCGGTTATAGCTGCAAATGTTGGAGTGGAAGCAGATATGTGTCACAGAGTGAAGGAAGGATGTAACGTGTTGGGTGCGTTGAAAGGAGTGATGAAGAATATAGGATTGGAAACGAATGTTAAGAAAGTTTTGTATGAGAAAGTGGTTGTGCCAACTGTGATGTATGGATCAGAGTTATGCGGTATGAAAGTAAGTGAGAGACAGAAACTAAATGTTTTTGAGATGAAATGCCTGAGGAGTATGAATGGTGTATCTCGGCTGGATAGGGTTAGGAATGAAGTGGTGAGAGCAAGAACGGATGTGAGGAGAGAATTTGCATCCAGAGTAGATATGAATGTTCTAAGATGGTTTGGCCATGTGGAAAGGGTGGATGATGAAAGACTGCTGAAAAAGATGATGAATGCGAGAGTTGATGGGAGAAATGCTAGAGGGAGGTCTAGGTTTGGGTGGATGGATGTAGTAAGGAGAACCCTGAATCAAAGGTGGATGGATGTGAGGGAAGCAAGCGAGTGTGCTAGGAATAGGAATGAGTGGCGAGCGATTGTGATGCAGCTCTGATGGGCATCTGCTGTTACCACGGGGCTGCATCTTACAGAAGTAGCCTTGTGGAAGGGGCGGTAGGGGAGTTGGCAATTTTGAAGCGACACAGGCTGTGGAAGAGCCGGGAGGATGGACCGTGGCACTCCAGCAGTGCCATCTGAACGGTCGCTAGCTTCCTCGTCATTTCCTACAGAGCAAAGTAATCCCCTTATTGTTTCTTTTTTTTATGTTGGCTACCCCCCAATTGGGGAGACAGCCAAGGTAGATAGAATTTTATTATTATTATTATTATTATTATTATTATTATTATTATTATTATTATTATTATTATTATTATTATTATTATTATTATAATTATTATTATTATTATTATTATTATTATTATTATTATTATTATTATTATTATTATTATTATTATTATTATTATTGTTATTATTATTATTATTATTAACATTATTACTATTATTATTATTATTATTATTATTATTATTATTATTATTATTATTATTATTATTATTATAATTATTTTTATTATTATTATTATTATTATTATTATTATTATTATCAATATTATTATTATTATTATTATAATTATTATTATTATTATTATTATTATTATTATTATTATTATTATTATTGTATTATTATTATTATTATTATTATTATTATTATTATTATTATTATTATTATTATTATTATTATTATTATTATTATTATTATTATTATTAATATGATTATTATTATTATTATTATTATTATTATTATTATTATTATTATTATTATTATTATTATTATTATTATTATTATTATTATTATCATTATTATCATTATTATTATTATTATTATTATTATTATTATTATTATTATTATTATTATTTTTATTATTATTATTATTATTATTATTTTTATTATTATTATTATTATTTTTTTTATTATTGTTATTATTATTATTATTATTATTATTATTATTATTATTATTATTATTATTATTATTATTATTATTATTATTATTGTTATTATTATTATTATTATTAACATTATTACTATTATTATTATTATTATTATTATTATTATTATTATTATTATTATTATTATTATTATTATTATAATTATTTTTATTATTATTATTATTATTATTATTATTATTATTATTATTATTATTATTATTATTATTATTATTATTATTATTATCAATATTATTATTATTATTATTATAATTATTATTATTATTATTATTATTATTATTATTATTATTATTATTATTGTATTATTATTATTATTATTATTATTATTATTATTATTATTATTATTATTATTATTATTATTATTATTATTATTATTAATATGATTATTATTATTATTATTATTATTATTATTATTATTATTATTATTATTATTATTATTATTATTATTATTATTATTATTATTATTATTATTATTATTATCATTATTATCATTATTATTATTATTATTATTATTATTATTATTATTATTATTATTATTATTATTATTATTTTTATTATTATTATTATTATTATTATTTTTATTATTATTATTATTATTTTTATTATTATTATTATTATTATTATTATTATTATTATTATTATTATTATTATTATTATATTATAATTATTATAATTATTATTATTATTATTATTATTATTATTATTATTATTATTATTATTATTATTATTATTATTATTATTATTATTATTATTATTATTATTATTATTATTATTATTATTATTATTATTATTATTATTATTATTATTATTATTATTATTATTACTATCACGATTATTATCATTAATAACATTATTTTCATTGTTTTCATTAAACAACTGCACAACAAATGTGGTAAAGAAATAATTAAAGAATTGTTCGTTTTGCAGGTCATAAGCAGGCAATTTTGAGTTGAATTTCACACACCACTGAGTGACTTTTGGCTCTAGCTCGACTGGAGTTGCCCGAAATGTGGAAGGAAAACGTGAAACCCTTCAACAAAGTTTCACAAACGGCCTTAAGAGTTCTGAGGCTAATTTCTTAGTTGACTCAACTAGGGTTTATGTAGCTATGTGCAGAGGGTATTTTTACATCCTCTCATATTATGGATCAAGAGACTCGTTACATTTTGTACTGCTTATATTTTTATTCCTTATAAAATGCCGGCAACTATATTTTTTCTGCGTTCCACGTACGACCTGCAATAGGCTCTAATTGAAATTTTGGTTGAGAGATGTTGCTATTTTTTGCTCTTTTTTTTCAGTAGCTATTAATATCCATTATGGTGGTGGACACAGCCGCGTTGGAGCTGGGGAGCTAAAGGTGACTAGCCTTCCTAATGCCCCGTTGTGGGTCGATCGCGGGTCTGTTACTTCCAGAGTAGAGTGCTCTAACTGCTGGGCTAAGCTTCATACCTGAAGCATTATTTATGGTCAATTTCTAATATACACTCATAAATGGCTTGTTCTTGGGCAATAATAATTCTCTGGCATTCCTCATCATATGTCCAGTGAAGAAAATAAATAGATACAGATCAAGATACAAAAAATAGATTAATACAAACATCTTTATGTAGATAAATATGGAAATGAATGAAAATTCAATTTAAAAATAGATTTACACAATTTTGTTCTACGTGTTTTGAGATACGTCAGAGATAATTCGTACTTAAACACGTATTCTTTCAACGATATTAAAGTTTAATGAGTCGATATCAAGCCCCATTATGAGGGTGCACACTGAGATATTGGAGATGGGGAATTATAGGTGCATGCCCATCTTTATGTACAGTTGTGGGCAAAATTGCGGGCCTTTCACCTCTAGAGTCGAGCATTCTAACCAGTACGTGACTGTAGCAAGCACCAAAACGTACATTCCTCAGAGGTAAAATCAACCTGAGACGCTCATATATCCACTGCAAATCAAGTCTTGGGAAAACGATTCATATCATCAGTTTTGGGACTATATGAACGCTCTCTAAGGGGCTTTGATGCAATATACTAATAAAGCTCAAATAGTATTGTGCCATGACCCGAAATCTTTCCCCTCCATATAGTTCTTGTCTTTTGGCACTGTTAAATCAACTACATATTATTGCAATGTATTTTCTCTTTGTTTCGATAATAATCTCTCTCTCTCTCTCTCTCTCTCTCTCTCTCTCTCTCTCTCTCTCTCTCTCTCTCTCTCTCTCTCTCTCTCTCTCTCTCTCTCTCTCTCTCTCTCTCTCTCTCTCTCTCTCTTACTCCTTTGATAGGCCTTGAGAACGCCTAGAGTAGACTTCCTTAATGACCGTCTATAACGGACAGTAAGTCTCTATATATTTTGTGCCTTGGTAAATTGCAAAGCAACCCTCGGTATCGTCTGATTTGCATGAAACACTAAATTATTATACCTTGATCAACCTATGCGTGAAGCAGGGAAAGGGAAAAGATACAAAAGGAAAGAATTGGGGAATTCGAGGTAGCTAAGAAAATTAAAAGGCAGCGGTAGAAAGAAAGAAGTGTGCGGGGGTCTTGTAAAGAAGAGTAAGCCCAGGGAGTGTTAGACTGAACCATATTTACTAGGCAAAGCAGCCAATTAAATCTAACCTAACCTAACCTAACCAAACAGTTTTTGGGGTTATCTAAATTTACGTGGTTAGATAACCTCTTCTCGTGATCCGCACAATGTGTGGTTGAGATGGTTGTCGAGTAGAGAGAAGTGGAAAAGAGAAATGGATTGTGTACAAAAGAGAGAATGAGAAGAGTAAAAAAAAATAGGTAATTTGCAGGAGTTATCAAAATGATGAGGAATTAAAATAAAAAAGTGCAAACGGAATACAAAGAGAAGTGAGGTTATGTGGAATAGGAAGAGTGTTATTGGTTCAATCCAATATTCAAATTGTTTCATGTGGTTATACAAAGGTTATGAGAGAAATTCTCAGGGGGAGAGAAGGAGGAAATGGATAAAAAATGAAAAGGTATGAAAGAGACGGAAACACGTGAAGAAGTTCTTCTTAAGAAAAGGAAACTTATGAAATATGGAAAAACAAAACTTGCCACATTTGCAATGATAGAAAAAAGGGGTAATATGATCATATATATAATTCTTAGGAGCTCACTTTCATGGCTATAAAACAAGAAATGTCAATAGACAAGAAGAAAAGACAAGCAAGTATACTCATTGCTTCGCTGACAAATGTTAACAAGGACGTCTATATTTAAGTGAGAAACATAAAGTTACAAGTGTTCGAGCCAACCGTGGGACGTTAAGGAAGGCCATCCAACATTACTTACCAAGTTGAACTATGACTGTATCTACACTCGAACAGGTATTAAAGATGGATGATGAAACGGCAAACAACTACAAATTTAAGTAACGTAATGAAGAGGTGAGTTGTAGTGGCTGCATCGTGGACACAAGTTGTCATACAAATATTCTATAAGGAGAATATAATATATTGCGACCTTAAGCTGATGTTTGTTGGCAACTCTCGCATTCTTCACCTTTTTCAGCAGTCTTTCATCATCCATCCTTTCCACATGGGCAAAGCATCTTATAACATTCAATTATATATATATATATATATATATATATATATATATATATATATATATATATATATATATATATATATATATATATATATATATATATATATATATATATATGTATATATATATATATATATATATATATATATATATATATATATATATATATATATATATATATATATATATATATATATATATATATATATATATATATATATATATACATATATATATATATATATATATATATATATATATATATATATATATATATATATATATATATATATATATATATATATATATATGTATATATATATATATATATATATATATATATATATATATATATATATATATATATATATATATATATATATATATATATATATATATATATATATATATATATATATATATATATATATATATATATATATATATATATATATATATATATATATATATATATATATATATATATATATTCGCTATTTTATTTAATGGGCTTTTTTTCTATCTATCTAACTTGGATGTTTTCCCCTTTAATTGGGGGATAGAAGACATAAAAATAGAAAACAATAAGGGGATTACTTTGCTCTATGGGTAATGACGATGGAGCTAGTGAACCTTCAGAAGGCACTGCTGTAGTGCGACAGCCCATCCTCCCGGCTTTTCCACAGCCTATGTCGCTTCACAACTGCCAACTCCTCCTACTGCCCCTAACACAGAACTACCTCTGTAAGATGCAGCTCCCTCGTAACAGCAGATGCCCATCAGAGCTGCGTCACAATCGCTCGCCACTCATTCCTATTCCTAGCACGCTTGCTTGCTTCCCTCACATCCATCCTCCTATCATTCAGGGCTCTCATTACTCCATCCATCCATCCAAACCTAGGCCTCCCTCTAGCATTCCTCCCATCAACTCTCGCATTCATCACCATTTTTAGCAGTTTTTCATCATCCATCCTTTTCACATGGCCAAACCATCTCAGAACATTCATATCTACCCTGGCTGCAATTTCTCTCCTCACACCCGTTCTTGCTCTCACCACTTCATTCCAAACCCTATCCAACCGAGATACACTAATCAAACTCCTCAGGAATTTCATCTCAAACACATTTGTTTCCATCTCTTACCTACTTTCATACCCCATAACTCTGATCCATACATCACAGTTGGTACAATCACTTTTTCATACAACACTTTCTTAACATTCATTTCCAACGCTCTATTCTTCATCACTCCTTTCAACGCACCCAACACTTTATATCCTTCATTCACTTTGTGACACACATCTGCTTTCACTCCATCATTTGCAGCTATTACCGAGCCTAAATACTTAAACTGATCAACTTCCTCAAGTGTCTCTCCATTCAACATAACATTCAATCCAGCACCATCCTCATTTCTTTTACACCTCATAATCTTACTCTCTCCCACATTCACTCGCAAATTCCTTCTCGCACACAGCATTGCAAATTCTGGAACTAACTGCCACAGCTTTTCGTCTGAATCTGCCACCACCACAGTATCATCTGCAAACAGCAACTGATTCAGTTCCCACTCGTTGTCATCCCCATCTACCATTCTCAAACCTCGACCACGCACTCGCTCATTCACCTCTCTTACAACTTCATCAATATACAAATTGAACAGCCATGGTGACATCACACATCCCTGTCTCAGTCCCACACTCACTGTAAACCACTCGCTCACTTCATTCCCTACCCTAACACAAGCTCTACTCCCTTCATACAAACACTTCACTGCATGCAACTATTTACCATTAATTCCATATAATCTCAAAACATTCCACATTGCCTCTCTATCAACTCTATTATGCGCTTTCTCCAGATCCAAAAATACAAAATACACATCCTTACCCATTGCTAAATATTTTTCACATAACTGCCCAACTATAAAAATCTGATCTATGCAACCTCTACCTCTCCTAAAACCACTCTGCACTTCTGCGATCACATTTTCTGTCTTATCCCTAATCCTATTAACCAGTATCCTACCATACACTTTTCCTACCACACTCAACAAACTTATACCCCTAAAATTGCTGCATTCATACATATCTCCCTTACCTTTGTATAGGGGCACTATAATAGCAATCATCCATTCCACTGGTACCATTGACAACATAAAGCATATATTAAACACACTCACTAACCATTCCAATGCAGTCACACCTCCTTCTTTCAACATCTCTGCTCTCACACCATCCATTCAAGGTGCTTTACCTGCTTTCGCATCATACAATGCTCCTTTCACCTCCTCTCTTGTAATCTCTCTCTCATTTTCATCTCCCATTACTGGCACTAGAACAACCCCCACTGCCACTATAGCTGCCTCTCTATCTTCCTCAACATTCAGCAAGCACTCAAAATATTCTGCCAATCTTTCCCTTGCATCGTTCCCTCTAAACATCTGTCCATTCACATCTTTCACTGTCTCTTCCATCATCAATCCACCTTTCCTTACTCTCTTCACTTCTTTCCAAATCTTCTTTTTATTCTCCTAATATGACCTACTAAAATCATGTCCCCACCTAACATTTGCCAACCTCTTCTCTTCCTCTACCTTCCGCTTGGTTTCCACATTTTTCTCCCTATATCTTTCATACTTCTCCCTACTTTAACACTGCAGCCATTCCTTAAAAGCCCTCTTTTTCTCTTCCACCTTCATTTTCACCCTTTCATTCCACCACTCGCTGCCACTCCTCATGCCACCTCCAACAAACCTCTTTCCACACACATCACTTGCATGTCCCATAAAACCTTCTTTCATCAACCCCCATTCCTCCTCTTACTCCCCAACTTCTCTCTCTTTCACCCTGTCATATGCCACTCACAACCTGTCCTGATATTCCTGTCTCTTCTCTGGCTTTTTCAACTCTTCCACCTACACTATTTCCCTTCTACATACCCCCACTCTATTTCCCCACTCTTTTGCTACTACCACTTTTGCTTCAAGCAAAGAATGATCAGACAGCCCAGTAGCCACACCCCTAAATGCATGAACATCTTTCACTCTACCATTCATTCTATTTGCTACCAACAAATAATCCATCAATGCTCTTTTAATCACTCTTCCGTTTGCTACTCTCATCCATGTATTCTTATTTATTAACTTCTTCTTGAAAAAATTATTACCTCTCACCAGTTCTTGCTCCACACACATATCTAACAGTCTTTTGCCACTCTCATTCCCATGTGGTACCCCATACTTTCCTACAACACCCTCTACCTCTTTATCACCCATTCTGGCATTCAAGTTATCTAACACAACTACATAGTTCCTTCTACTCAGACCATTCATACACCTAGTTAACTCATTCCAGAATTCATCCTGCTCTTCCTCCCATCTCTCATATTCTGGCCCATATGCACTAACAAAAGCCCAACATATCCTTCCCATCCTAACCCTCACCCACATCAGCCTAGATGACACTTCTTTCCATTCCACTACCTTATTTACCATCCATTCACTCAGCAGTAATGCCACACCTTTTCTCTCTCTCCCCCTTTCAACCCCAGACACCCTACCGGTCACACCACCAATTGCCACTTCTTATCCTTTCATCATCGTCACACACAATGCCTATACATTCATCTTCACCCTAACAAACATATATCCAATCTCACATCTTTTGCTTTCTATCTATCACAACCACGCACATTTAGACACCCCAAAACTAGAGTTTGGGGAGAAGTTACTCTCCCCTCTACGGCTCTTTCTTTGACATCTTGCGGGGGTTAATGCAAGGGGGGGATTCCCAGCCTTTCGCCCAGTCCACTTTTAGTCGCCTCTTACGACACACAGGGAATACGTTGGGGCAGTGATAATAATAATAATAATAATAATAATAATAATAATAATAATAATAATAATAATAATAATAATAATAATAATAATAGTAATAATAATAATAATAATAATAATAATAATAATAATAATAATAATAATAATAATAATAATAATAATAATAATAATAATAATAATAATAATAATAATAATAATAATAATAATAATAATAATTATAATAATAATAATAATAATAATAATAATAATAATAATAATAATAATAATAATAATAATAATAATAATAATAATAATAATAATAATAATAATAATAATAATAATAATAATAATAATAATAATAATAATAATAATAATAATAATAATAACAATAATAATAATAATGGATTCTAAATGAATTTTTGGTTGAGATATGTTGATATTTTTTTACTTTTTCTCTTAGTTGCTATTAGCAATCAATTTGGTGGTGGACACAGACACAGTGGAGCAGGGGAGCTAAGACTGTATATCCTTCCTAACGCCTCGCTGTGGGCTCGATCGCTGGTCTGTAACTTCAAGAGTCGAGTGCTCTAAACACTGAGGTATGTACCCAACGTTTGGTTAAGAGGTATATACACTTACGAAAATATACCTGAAGCGTTATTTATTATCATTTTCTAATATACAATCATAACAGACTTGTTCTTGGGAAGTAGTAACTGGCATTCCTAATCATTTGTCCAGTGAAGAAAGTAAGTAGATAAAGATATATAATACCTAAAATAGATAAATTCAAACGTCTTTATGTAAATAAACATGGAATTGAATGAAAATTTAATTTAAAAGTAGATTTTACAATTTGGTCTTCGTATTCTGAGACACAATAGATATTACTGGTACTAAAACACATATTCTTACAATGTTGTTTGAGTTGACTGAGTCACTATCAATCCCCATTATGTGGATGGACACTGAGAGATTGGAGATGGGGAGTTAAGGCTGCATGCCCAATTGCGGGTCTCTCACCTCTAGAGTCAAGCATTCTAACCAGTGCGACACTGTAGAAAGCACCAAAATGTACATTCCTCAAAGTTAAAATTAACCTGAAATGCTCATATATCCACTGCAATTCAAATCTTGGGAAAACGATTCATATCACCAGTTTTGGGACTATATGAACGCTCTCTCGTGGGCTTTGATGCAATGTACTAATAAAGCTCAAATAGTATTGTGCCATGACCAGAAATCTTTCCCTTCCCTATAGTTCTTTTTTCTTGACACTGTTACGTCAACCTCGTATTATTGCAATGTATTTTCTCTTTGTTTCGATGACAACATCTCTCTCTCTCTCTCTCTCTCTCTCTCTCTCTCTCTCTCTCTCTCTCTCTCTCTCTCTCTCTCTCTCTCTCTCTCTCTCTCTCTCTCTCTCTCTCTCTCTCTCTCTCTCTCTCTCTCTCTCTCTCTCTCTCTCTTCAGGCACATGGACAAGGAAATGTTCAGAAATATTTATGTAACCTATGTGAGGCCAAAACTCGAATATGCAGCCCCTTTTTGGAATCCGCACTTGAAAAAGCACATAGCTAAGCTTGAAAAAGTTCAAAGACATGTCACGAAACTGGTGCCAGAAATACGCAATCTCAGTTATGATGAGAGGCTGAGGGAATTAGACTTACCATCACTCGAAGCTAGAAGAGTGAGGGGGGATATGGTGACAGTCTTTAAATTCCTTCATGGTTATGATAGAGTGGATAGGGATCGATATTTTGATATGGCTGGCTCTAGAACTAGAGGTCATAGTTTGAAGCTTCGTAAGAAAACTTCTTCGCAGGATGTAAGGAAATACTTTTTCAGTGTAAGAGTAGTTGATAATTGGAATTCGCTAAGCGAGGAGGTAGTTAATGCTATCTCAATCCATAGTTTTAAGGACAGGTATGATAAGTATCACTAAGTCTAAAATGGAACCGATCAGGAGACGGGAAGATACGAGCTTTGGGCTCTTTCCCGTAAACACAATTAGGTAATCACAATTAGGTAATCACACACACACACTTCCCATTTATAGGCCATGAAAACTCCTAGAATTGACTTCCTTAGCGACTGTCTATATTGGACTGTAAGTCCTCCATATATTTTGTGCCTTTGGTAAAATGCAAAGCCCACCCTCGGTGTCGTCTGATTTGCATGAAACACAAAATTCTTAAACCCTGATCAACCTATGTGTGAAGCAGGCATAGGGAAATCTAAAAATGAGAGAATTGGAGAATTCGTGGTGGCTAAAAAGACAAAAAAAAAGAAACAGCTGGAGAAGGGAGGAAGTATGCGTGGATCTTGTAAAGAAGAGTAACCCTTAGGGGCTCTAGGGTTATCCATATTTGCAACGCAAAAACACCGACCCAATCCAATCTATCCTAACCTAAACAAGCAGTTTAAGGGATTATCTAACCCTACAGGGTTAGATAACCACCTTTACATGATCCGCACAAGGTGTAGTAGAGATGGTTGACGAGTAAAGAGAATTGGAATAGAGAAATGGAATGAGTAAAAATTATCGATCCCTATCCACTCTGTTATTACATGAAAGGATTTAAAAACTGTCACCATATCCCCCTCATTCTTCTAGCTTCGAGTGATGGTAAGTCTAATTCCCTTAGCCTCTCCACATAACTGAGATTGCGCATTTCTGGCACCAGTCTCGTGGCATGTCTTTAGATTTTTTTTAAGCTTAACTGTGTGCTTTTTCATGTGGGAATTCCAAAAGGGGGTTGCATATTCAAGCTTTGGCCTCATGTAGGTTACATAAATATTTCTGAACATTTCCTTGTCCATGTGCCTGAAGGCTACCTTTACATTTACTAAGAAAGCCTATGCTGCCCTTACTATGCCATTTATATGCATTTCTGGAGACAAATCTGCCAGTATGTTTACTCCTAGATCCCTCTCATTCATTGTGTCTTGAAGTTCTGCTCCTGCCATTGAGTATTCAAACTTGGGATATCTAGATCTTTTACCCATTCTCATTACCTTATACTTAGAAGCTTTGAATTTCATTAGCCACTTTCTTTACCTCTCATGAAGAAAATTTAGGTCTTCCTGAAGTTCTCTACCATTGTTCTCGTCTCTTACTTCCTTCATAATCTTTGCAACATCAGCAAACATATTCATGAATGAATTTACAGAGTCTGATAAGTCATTTACATATACAAGGAGCAAAGGTGGCCATAAAGCTGAATCATGTAGAGCTCCGCCACTAACATTTCTCCATTCATACACTGAGAGTCTTACTCTAACCCTCTGTTCCCTTTCTTTTAAGAACGTTTTCATCCATTCCAAAACATTTACACCTATTTTCGCCATTGCTTGCAGCTTCTAAATAAGTCTCCTGTGTGGAAGCATATCAAATGCCTTTTGAAATTCTTGGAATATACATTCTGCCCAGCCCTCTCTTTCTTGTAAGTTTTGGCTTACCTCATCATAAAATTCTTATTAGTTTGTTAATGTTAATATACCCTCTCTGAAGCCATGTTGAGTCACTGACAAAAAGTTGAAGGATTCCAAGGAAAGAGAGATGTCTTTTTTTAGCAGTGTCTCCATAACTTTGCAAATTATGATGATCATGAAAATAGGTCTATTGTTTAGAGCTGTATAACTCCTTTTCTTTTTGAAGATAGGTACCATATTCGCTTGTTTCCATCATCTAGGAATCTCCTTTGATTCCAGGGACCATTCAAATATGATAAATTGTTCTGCTGATATTGATTTAGCGCATATCTCAAGTACATAAGGGGATACATCATTATAACCTGTTGCTTTATGGGCATCTAACTTCATCAGCATTTTGCCTACCTCTGTGGCTGAAAAGATGATGTTCTGCTATGCCAGCCCACGAACTCCTATCTCTACAATCAGAGTGGGTGGGGTATTTTCTGCCGTAAAAACTGACTGAAACTCCTTGTTCAATTCTTTGCCCATCTCTTCATCCATCTCAGTGATGCTTCCATCTGTTCTCTTTAGCTTTAAAACGTGTTCTTTGTTCTTCAGTACTCCTCTGATAAAAATTTGGAAATGTTTGGGAATTTCTTTAACCTTCCTGGTGATATCCCTTACAAAGACTATCTCTGCCACTCTTCTCATACATAGGTAATTATTTCCTGCTCTTTTATAAGTCTGCCAGGCATATATGCTTTTTCCCCTCTTAGACCTTTTTCAGCTTTTGTCTATCCACTCCTTTGCTCTCTTATTATTGAACCCTTTCTCTCTAGCATGAATGAATCCTATTTGGATGGAAGATATGCAACAATCTACTGACTTCTCATATTCCTAAAAAAAATAAAGTCTTACATTTCTTGCACAGATTTATTGTTAAATAAGGTCCTCCAGTTAATATCTGCTAAAAGCTCATTATTTTATGTGTAATCTCTTTTTGGATAGTTCCTCCGCGTGCCCTCAGTGCATCTACTTTCAGGCAGAACATCTTTGATGATATAATCCTTCAACAACACACAGTGGTCACTCTTTCAAATTGATGGTTCATACTCAATTTTTTTCAATAGCCAACACATTTTCTGTAAATACTAGATCAAGCAGCGATGACTCATCCCCAACCCTGGCCCTCGTTGGTTCCAGTACTTGCTGGTGTAGGAAATTTCCTTGGAAGCAATCTAGGAATCTTCTTCTGAATGAGTCCTCTCCACTGTGTGGGTCAAGATTTACTCAATATCTCTCTATAAATAATATCTCCCATAACCAAATCCTACTTTTTCTCTTCAGTGCAATATTAACAACTGAGTTTATGACTTCAATAATACCTATATGACTTTCCTCATAAACTTCTATCCTATGTTGTTTCCTTGGTGGGTTATAACCCAACAGTTTTTATAATGCTCTCTGGCCCAGTATTTATACAAGCAATAAGAATGTCCTTGAACTCACTTCTATAGCTAAGTTTATTTCTTCAACCTGAAATTCCTTAGGAAAACTGTGACACTGTTTATGTCTTCTTTTAACTCAGTCTCTGTAACTGCTAATATATCTACCTATTTGTTGTAAATCCTATCATTTAATTGTACTGCCTTAATAGCTACCACATCAGCAAAGGTGCAAAGCAATCTTAATGAGGTCGCATTTCCTGATCTTCTATCATTATCTTCATTATCTCCCTTTAATCTGGAAGAACTCTAAAACCAAAAATTTTCTTCTCTTCATTTCTTTTCTCATTTAACCTTCTAGCCTCTTGCAACGAGTTTTTGATCCTTTTCATCTCTTCCTGTGTTACTTGTCGTCTAATAAACACTGTTTTGCATTCTTAATGGTCTCTAGGTTTTTTCCTCATCATTATTTCTCTACATGTGTTCCCTCTTTAAAAGGCTATTTTTGTTGGTCTAGCCTTTCTCTCTTTAGAATATTTATGAATATGGTGAATGTTTACAATATTCTCCAGACCACATACTACTCCAATCTTCCGTATCAGGTCTAAAACCCTAGCAATATTTTGTGCAAGTCTCCCGTGCCATGTTGACTTATGAGATTCACTTACATCTGAGATTGCCACTGTCTTCTCTTTATCAAGTGCCTTAAACGTTTAATCAGTGGATTTACCTATTTCATCATTACATCTTTCATTTTTTCTATTACTGTTTTAGAGTCAACCGTTTGTAAATTTTCCAGTGCCACCACCCTCCCAGTCTCTTTTACTGCCACATTCCCCTTTACTGCATCTGCAAAGGAAGTTTCATGGCATCATGTTCCATATTTAGCTCTTGAAAATTTTCTAAACTGTTCGATTTTTCCTTTATCTTGACTTTCCAAGCGGCAATTTCGTCTTTTCAGAAGAAAGCAGTGAAGTAACATTTATTTCATTCAAGTTGTTACTAAACTGTTTGTTATTATCTTATTGCTTAGAAATTCTGGTTTCTTGTTCATTCTTTTCCCCTTCCAGCTTCTTTATTCATTTTCCTCCAAAGATATTACTTCCCCTCTAATTGTTGCATTCTCTTTCTTTTTTCTATCTCTATTCTGAATTTTGTCATCCAGGTTTGTTAAAAGGGGGTCTCAAGATCCTTGACTTTTTGTTTCAGGCTTCCAAAAGCTACTCATCCTCCAACATTCCTCAGAGATCTTCTACCACCCCTCCACTGACCACTGGATGGGGGGGGGTTAGGGAAAGACATGGCTTCATTGTAATGTTTTGCCTTTCACAGAATATAGAGAGAAACAAAATGAGAGAGAGAAAAGTTTCTACTTAACTTCACACAGAATTGCTATATCTTTATATGAGTACTAATTTAGTTACTTAGTTCATCTCTTTTCTGGTAACAGATGAGACATCCACTAGATGCAGTTACACCTGTTTCTTCTATATTTTCTTCTCAACTTCAAAACCAATCATTTCAAAAGAATAATTATTAATAAATTATTAACCAAGTAATGTTATCACAGGATCGGAATTTAAATGCAACTTAATTTGAAATATAAATTAATAAAAGAAAACAGAGCAAAAAGAATATATAAGACAACTATACTATTTGGCAGCTCAACTCAACACTGTTGACATATATAATTTCCGTATATTTTAATTTTTTTTATTGATTTATTTTGAATAGCAAATTTACTATCAGGTTAATCTATATGGGAAGAATTTTGATATTAAGAAGATGTGGAAACACAGGATCAGGCAATAATGATGTAGGAGCTCTCCCTGATTTGCACAAAACCTTAGGTAATGTGATGGCTCTGCCTCTGGCAACTCTTCCAAACTTCCTGCAAGACATGACAGGACACCTTCTTCTTTTATCACTCTCAAAAGTGTTTTCTGATTTTCCCTTTAATATTTTAGAACAGTCTTTCTTACTACATATATTCTTTTTACTCACAATAATCTGCAAAATCTTTATTCAGGCAAATTTTGTTTAAGTTTTATACTTTAGACCCGGTTCACTCAAAAACAAAAGAAAAAAATCAGGAAATACTGATTGTGTGTTCTAATGCCCTCCGTGCGTATGTGTGTATGTTTGTATGTAAGTATGTGTGTATGTATATATGTATGTTTGCAAATAGGTATCTATGTATGCATTTATATATGTATTTATGCATATATATATATATATATATATATATATATATATATATATATATATATATATATATATATATATATATATATATATATATATATATATATATATATATATATATATATATATATGTATGTAATATGTATGCATGTATGAATGTATGTATGCATGTATGTATGTATGTGTGTATGAATGTGAATAACTGCAAGCATGCATGTTTGCATGTATGTATATATGTATATATGTATCTATTTTTTCTTATAAGTGTGACACCAGGACAGGCCAAAAATTGCCCTCAACAATAAAGGCCTGAGCATGAGAAAACACCAAGACAAAGGAAAAGAGAAAGGGTAAGGACAAGTCAGAGATGAGGTAATGTTACACAAAGGAAAACGACAGAGAATACAAATAGTTAAAGTACAAAAGAACTAGAGATATGGAGGAATAGGCCCTGGGATGACGATAGCTCTGCTTTTTGAAGGGAGATAAATCATAAGAATCTGGAAAGACAGAAGGAGGAAGAGAGTTCCAGAGTATGGAGGTAGATGAGAAGAAGCAGTCGCTGCACCGCCCAATCCGCGAGCTACAAATCTCCACACAGTACCTGTGAGATGAGGCTGCTTGGCGAGTGTTACGAGGCCTCGGCAATGGAGGAGGGATGCAACTCGCCGACATATCATAGCAGCGATGGAAGTAGTAGCGAAAGAAAAGAGAAAGGGATGATACCTTATGGCGAATAGAGAGAAAATCCAGATTAGAAGGAAGAGAAGGTTCATTAATGAGTCTGCTCAGCCTTAGATTCAATCCTATCAAGGAGATAAGTATAAGAAGAAGCACCCCAGATGTGTGAGCATTATTTTAAGCAGGGACAGATAAGATCTTTATAGATTTTAAGTAACTATAAAGAGGAAAATCAACGACGAAAACGGAACAGAACCCCAAAATTTTTTGGATGAAGATTTAGAAATTTGGTTTATGTGATTTCTCTAAGACAAGTTAGAGGCTATATGGATCCCTAATATGTTGATAGAATTAAGAGGGTAAATTTCGTTAGCTTTGAAGACAATAGGGTTATCAGAAGGAGAAGAAGATAAAAACGCCTCCAGCGTTGAAATTATCTAAATTTTGAGTGCCATACTCAGATACCATCTGCAAATCGGAGTTGAGAGTAGAAGAGTGATTCGAGACTGATTACGAGTAGTAGATGAAGATTGTGAAGAAAAGGCAGAGAAAAAGTGAAGGGTAGAATTGCTAGCAAAGGCAAGAAGAAGAGAGGAGATGGGGATTGTAGAAAATCATTGATGAAGAGAAGGAACAGAGTAGGTGAAAGAACAGAGGCCTGTGGAACACCACTGGTAACAGAGAAAGGGCTAGATGTCGCACCATCAACAACTACAGATATAAGCGGTAAACAAGAAAACTTTATATCAGAGAACATAGAGAATGGGTAAAGCCATAGGCAGGGAGTTTGGCCAACAGAGCCTTGTGTCAGACTCTGTCAAAAGCCTTAGAGATATAAATGTCACTACAGAAGATTCCCCATAGTTCATCAGAGAAGATAACCATACATGAGTAAGATGAGAGAGGAGATCACCAGTGGATACTGCCTTGCGGAAACCAGACTGCTGACTAGAGATAAGTGACTTCGATTCAAGTGAGCTTTATACATTTATATATCTATATATGTATGTATGTATGTATGTAT